>JAWQUT010000373.1:142840-155422 GCA_033807755.1 Ellobium chinense | reverse complement strand
TCTCTCTCTCTCTCTCTCTGGATGACTGTCTGTGCGAAAGAAAGGGGCCCCGAGTAGGACTTCAGCTATTTTTGGGGGCCAACATCAGACCTATCCAGAAACAGCACACAGCTGTAACGAAACAGAGCACATCTATACCAAAACAGGACACAGCTATACCGAAACAAATAATATATTTATACAAGAGATAATTATACCGAAGCAACATATAGCTGTACCAAAACAGCGCACTGATATACCGAAACAACGCAAAAACTTCTTCCATAACAGCGTCGTGTTAATTCGAACATGCGTACCAAAACAACGCATTGATCAAATGCATTCAAACGACCCTTATTCATAAGCCAGAATTTGCTTGCAATATGTTATACAGCACGAAACCACATCTTACCTGAATGTTTTCATAAACTTTAAACTACCAGCACGGGAATAATGCATTGGTTCAAGATTAAATGTTTGATAATACCAGCGTGTCTCAAAACCCAATGAACGAAATTCAACTTCATGACTGTTCTTGTTTTTTTTTTCCAAATAAAGACAAAGATTATAAACGGACACAATATTTACGATGCAGTCACTAAATATAACCAGAAACATAAACAACTGATAAATTAATATAGCAAGTAAAGGTAACGGCAATTGTTCAGTTTCTACTCTCTACATAAGTTGTGTGACATGAATTCATCTCAGGTGAAAATAGAACTTCAGAAAGAAAAACATAAACAGTTAATAAATATAGCAAGTAAAGTTAACGGAAATTGTTGACTAACATAAATAAGATGAATTCATCTCAGGTGAAAATAGAATTTCAGGAAGAATTACTTTCTCCCTATCTTGTCAGCAGATTTTCCAGTTGGCTGCAAGATAACAATGCGTTATTTTGGTTTTTGTCTGTAACTAGTGTGAGTGGCTTCACTTCTCTATGCGTTGTTTTGCTCATACACCCCAGCGTCAAGCCCTCTAATAAAACACCATTCTGTGCACTGGAGGATGTAAAATGACGCAAGCCATGTACAACGCCCCCACAATTACAGTACAAGTACTCTTAAAATTTGCTTAAATTGACTAGCCTCCAACAAAGTACTTGTATTAATCATAACTCTAATTCTACAAGGTACTTAAAATGACTAGTCTCCGATCAAGTGCCCGTAGGTTGTGACAGTCATAACTCCTAACTATGTCGTGCCTGCATGATGTATGCGTGTCAATACCTCTCGACCAATCCCTATCTATTTGTACGGCAGAATTAATCATATACACACATAATAAAAATGTACTAAGAGCTACAATATGAACGTTTACCTAGGGCTTTTCGTTTAGAACGTCACCATGCTAGACTATTCTGCCGTAATTCACAAAACCGATTATTTTAATTTTCAATACTTCAGGTATGACGCCACTCAATGCAAATACTACCAAGGGGAGTTGTATCGTCTATGAACATTAAGAGGCTGCAGCCGTATGCATAATCCATACGTTAATTAAAGTACATCGCTAACCATGAAGAACACTACTGTCTTGGGAGTTTCCCGTGGTAACGGCACTGCGTGAACTAATGTAAGGATTATGCATACGACCACATGTTCCATCTAAGCAGAGTAGGTTCCCACGAATTCGAATTAATGGATTCGGTTGCTAGGCTCCTTGTTGCTAGGTTAGACAAGCGCTAATTAAAAATGGCGGCTAGTCGAGTGATAGCCAATTTCTCTATACAATATTACAGGGGTGTTACTTGACACCGAGAGCACTGTCCTTGAAAAATACCTAGGAGGGGTTGACCTGATAACATTAGGATGCATTGTTTGCAAGGCTTTTGTTATCCTTTATCAGTGTGACGGCAACGTCGAGGCTGACGCTACGCCGTGGTGTTGGATTGAGATGAGCAGAAGTTATAAAATTATAAATTTTAAGTGGAGAAAATAGCACCACAAATATCTCTAAAACAAAAATGGAAACGCAGGAAATGCCTAAATGTTTTTAAGTACAAGTACTTATATGTGCTGAAAGCATAACGATAAAAAACCTTAGCGTAGCGAATGTCCGCCATTTGTCGGAGGTTTTACACCTAACACACAAAGGTGATTTATTTTCTGACTGGTGACACCACCTCGCAGATGGATCCATCAATTTCACCGAGACCTAATCATCAGGTGTTCAAATCGTAATTTTAAAAATTTGATTGGGAAAGTAATCGACTCGGAGGAGGAGCCTTCCGATTACACAAGATTCGAAATAGTGCAGTTTTACAGCATTTCACTATAATAGTTCGAATTATCCGGAATGCCGTCAGCCCATTATGTCTGAAGTTTGATGTTAGCGTCATTTCATTCCACGCCTAAAATACATACACAGCCGAAAGTTAGAACGCTTTGATCTTGCATACTTTCAAGCTATAGTGTTTGAATACTCAGATCACGTAAAGGAAGAAGTGCATAGTTTGATGGATGGTAAAAGGCGCTAAGCACATCGTTCATTTGGAGCAACTCTGTGGCAAATACATTTCTTACGTTAAAATAGGGACTGATACATCTTAAGTCTGACAAAGTTTTTCAGATTGTATCTTAATTGCATGGGGCTTAACAAATGTTGCCATTACCTGACATGCACCTGAACAGTTCTTTTGATATTATATCCGTGAAGCGGTGAGGGTATTTGAACTGAGATTTAAATACAAGAGATAAATGCATTCTTTTGAAGGTAAAAGATACATAGAAGTTTGACGTTAAATTCTGTTGATCTAAGCACAACTCCGACTCGAGGAGGTGAGTGGCAGGGAAAGCGAGGGAGAGGGGCATCAGAAATAAAGTTGCGATAAAAAGGTGCTGTTTGTTCTCTGTTCTCACTGGAACAGAGCATAGCTAGACTATATCTAAAAAGTGATGCGAGAACACAAAAATGTTCTTTAATTTGACCATACTAAAGACTCACATCAGCCTAGCTCGCAAATAGGACGGTGCGTAGGAAGGCGTTGTCGGTCTTCTTGGGACTATACTATATATATATATATATATATATATTCTAATATACTATACTATATTGGGCTATACTCACTCAAATCTTCAGCCTCTGTCGGGGCGTGGGCTGGGCAGTCAGTGAAGGTATCCAGCTATGCAAATTGCGACTAATAACAGTCGACAGTGTTTGAAAATGTGCTTGAACCGGTTTTGAACATTACGGAAGTAGAGATTTAGTAAACAACATGAACTAAGGCTTACCAATGTGCAAACGAGAAGGTCATTTTTTTTCCTTTTTTAGTGACATTTCAAACCTGATAAAGGAATCTGTGGTCTAACCAATAAACCAACCGGCTTCAACTTCAAGCTAAAACAACCTTCGTCAAACTGCCTCCTTGTAACAGTTATGTTTGATCAGCATATTGCTATATTGTATGCTCCGTGTACGACTGTGCTGTAAAAATTGAACTGACTTGATAAAATGGCATGCATGCGATAAAAAGATCAGGGGTGTCCAACATTTTCACTCCCTGGGGTCAATAATTAGTGTTGAAGTCATCTTAATACGAGAGCCATATCCGGAACTGGGGTGAATATTTCTTCATAATGCGAGACAATGAACAATTGGGAATTTGCGCAATAACGACGGGAACTCTTATTATCGTATGAATAATGCATGCAGAACGCTACTAAGAGTGCATTAAGCACCCATGTACTATAGTTATTCTTACGATAATAAGCGATCTCATCACTGATGCGAAAGCTCCCAAATATTAAGCCCTTTGTGATCTTCAGTCATACATATAAATATATGTGTATTATGTTAGTTTACATATAATAAAATGTGTATATTATTATATTTTACACCCTTCGCGGGCCATATTTTGGGTTGCAGTTGGACACTCCTGCAGAAGTCTATGCAAACTTCTACAGGGTGGAAAAAAAGCGCTGCTACACTTTCTGACAAGATAAGCCTCACCAACGCGAGGCCCACTCTTACATTACCTCAGAATGAGTCATCCAGTACACTGGTGCTGGAGGCGGGCCGTATCGCCTGTGAGTGTCGACACTTTCCAATACTTTATAATTTCGATGTTGATGTCAATATTCACGCTCTAGTCTGGACATCACGTCGATATTTACGATGAAAGCCGTGGCGACAGTTTGCCTGACCTAGATTACCTGTCCTTGCGGCAGTATCGATATGAATCGAAAATACCTATTCTGTATGTGGTATCAGAATCGAAGTGGAATTTGATACTCTTGAGCCTGAAAATTGAATATCGCGATATCTAAAGATCCAGGAATTGGCCCACCACTAATCAACATAATACGGAATCAGCTGTTGCAATGTTTTTGTGTTTTGTTCATTTTTTTTTTTTGTACATATACAGGGACGGTTTACAGCATTATGATGCTATAGAAAGTCTTGACTACGCACGCTCTCCCTCACTGCTCCAGGTGTGTTACACACGCACAATGCTATTGATATCACCCGAGTTGCAGTAAATGCTACGGGTGATAAATTTTTCATTTTTTCTTTCTCCCGTGGGCCTAGTGAGGTAAGCTGTGGCCTGTATTAATACATTTGTCACTTTTCTGGCCAGGTTAAGTTAAATTAAAGCGGCGTTATTTGGGACCCAAGGTTGGAGAGAGTTTGGACCCGCCAATGAGCTAACCTTTATTGTCTGAAAGTGAAAGGAGCCTGAGGAAATACAACAAAAAATTTACTTATCACGGGCTGTTAAAAGTACAGTATTTTCTTTCCTTTCGTTCACATGCTTATCTCCAATACTGGTCAATGGGAATGGCCAACGAAACTTTCGACTTGAGTGACAAGTGGACAATATCTGGTAGTATAATATAGCAAAAAAATCTGCGCGTTTGTAGGCATGAAGATTCCTATAGTACCTGGCATAAAAATATGCAATTTTAAATAGTCCTTAAAAAAATCAGAAAACTGGTCATGGGAGGGGGAAAAGGGGTTGGATTTGAGTTTCGAAGGCTTAGATAGGTGCAAATACATTTGTAGACTCAAAATACGTGAGGTTTAGCCACTCAACGCTGTGGTGGTTGCTAGGTGGGTAAGGTTACCCTGTTTACTATGTGAAATGGCCTGAAATACTAGGTAACCTACTTCATTGCCTATGTTCTTAAAATCTAATTGGTTTAGGGACATCTTTCTTTGTGTCAAAATTTGGAGGAAAAGCTAAACAACATGTCTGGAAAGTATTCTGGCTTGGGACCCCTAGATAAATTAACGAGAGGTGTAAAACCTTACAAAGCCAACAGTGAAAAAAAAAAAAACATTGGCATCTTCATACCTATAACCTAATAAATCTGCCACGCCCGTCATTTCTACGTAGATCTACACATGCTCACCACCCCGTGCTCTCTTGTACGTTGTAGACTGAACTACAGTGACTACAGTGACAAGTCTTCCCATATAAGACTCACTTTGCCCATCATCAATGCGTATGTAGTGATGTTTCTTATTGGTTTGTCACTCTAACGCCATGAACCCACTGGTTCTATGGACGACACAAGATGGCAAAATGTGACATCGACAGGTATATTCTGTCCTCTTGTACAATGACTTAAAAGTCGTGTCGTGACGTGACGTGATGTGACGTGACGTGGCGGAGCCGGTGGAATTAACTGTGTCCGGTTAACAATGTGAATGAGTGGTCATAAAGTATCACGGCGATGTGACATGATGCTTTATGCCGCGTCGTGTCCGCATTCTGCGCGCAAGCACCCTGAGAGCCCGGAAGGGCTATACAGTAGCGATGCTGTTGGTGTGACGGATAACTTGTAAGCTATAAAGGCAGTGACAGTCCAAACTGATGGCCGACAATTTCTCACTATGTCGCTGGAATTGTAGAAGTCTAATATTTTTTAAAACCCACTTCTCCATGTCACATTATATGGTTGAATATCATCCAAAGTATTGTCCGCACAGTATGCAACGGGCATAAAAATGAGTATGAATCCCGTTTAGTGGGAGCCTGCCTTTATATTCTGCATTCCTCAGCTGTTTCACCTGATCAATCATACTATTACTAGACATAACTATGCGGTATGAGGGATTAAGAGAGTAGAAAACGTTGGTTTGACCTGAGGGAGGGAGAAGTTTGAGACACGAGGAACGTGCTACCATTACTAGTGCACCATAGTAAGTAGTATTAGTATATTTACTTACAAACCTATTGTATAAAATAATACAGCGGAATCTCAAGACCTGTGTGTGAGTGCAATAATAATAATAATAATGCGGTTTATAAGTTTCGTATCCAGGCTAATGCCCGCTAACGCGACTCCACACTATTATTACCCCAGCAGACCTGATCACTCAAGGACTTTCTCAGCTCCCTGGGGAGCATCCAGTGCCGCTGCCATTTACAGGCGCTGATCACTAGCATTCTGACAATACGAGGTATCTCTCACTGCCTATATTTTACAGACGGTGAATTGAAGGAAATGTGAATGAAATGCTTTTTCAAGGCATTTACAACACAACCGTGATCGGGAATCGAACCCACGACCTTTAGATCTTGAGTTCAACGTCTTAACCGTTTGGCCATGCTGCTCAACAAATGGCTGGACTTCATCACTCTAACAGTGAACGCGACCGAAATGAGCATATCTTGGTGATGGGTGAGGAAGAGGGGGGGGGGAAGAGAAGGAGGGACGAGACATGTACCACAAACCGCCGACCCACAAGAAACCACTTAAAGATATTAGATTAAGCTCATGTTCCGGGTGTCATTAGTAAAGAACGCAAGCTGACTGGTCCTGTCCTTGTTGCTTTACTGTGACAAGAACGGCTCTGGTCTGGAACTCTCCCTTCTGAAATTACTTGTGTACGTGATGACTGAGGGGGTGGTTCCACTTCGTCGTCTCCCCATAACTCCAATCCAGCGCGCAGATTACCAAGGAGCACGATTTGACTTCAAAACTGACCCATATAAGTCTATGGAAAGAAGATATGAGTTACTAATCTAGTCCAACACTGGTACTAAAGTGGTACGTACCCCTCTGTGGTTTACAATCACAAGATTGGGCCTGCTCTAGAACTTCGCTACTGATCTATTTGCATACGTGATGCCGGAGAGACGGTACCACTTCGCCGCTTCCCCATAACTCCGGTCCGGCATGCAGATTAATTATCAAGGAACATGATTTGACCTCAAAACTGACCTATATAAGTCTTTCTCGATGGAAAGAAGATATGAGTTACTAATCTGGCCCAAAATCGGTACCCCTCTCTGGTTTACCATCACAAGATTGGGGCTGCTCTCGAACTTCGCTACTAATCTATTTGCATACGTGATGACGGAAAGACGGTATCACTTCGCCGTTTTCCCATAACTCCGTACCAGGGTGTGGGACTACCACGGAACATGATTTGACCTCAAAACTGACCCACATAAGTCTTCTCGATGGAAAGATGATATGAGTTACTATTCTGGCCCAACACTGGTACGTACCCCTCTCTGGTTTACCATCACAAGATTGAGCCTGCTCTAGAACTTCGCTACTGATCTATATGCATATGTGATGACGGAGAAACAGTACCACTTCGCCGTCCAAGACATCGTTCCAATTTTCAGAGAGTCGACAAGAAGCAGGATCTGACCTAAAAAATAACGTCTCCTCTCCTCTTCCTCCGACCAACACTAAACCCGAGAACTTCTGAAGAAGTACAGTAGCGATCCATTAAAAAATGTAAATTACAATCACAACTCCATAACTCCGATCCAAATTTCAGTGGCTGGAAAACAAACGTGATCCGACCTAGAGAAGGCCTGCGAAAAAGAGGGATAGAAAAATTAAGTGAATAATAATCAATCCCTCATTCCCCCCTCCCGAAAAACATGGTCTCTTCTTTTCTCTCCCCCTTCCACAAGGAACACATTTCGACCTGGACAGAATCTCTGAAGAACAGTGATAGAAGACGTAAGTAACCCTCGCCATGCCAACTGACTGGTCCTCCCTCTTACTGAACCAAGCAACTTGGATACGTGATGTCACAGGACCGGTTCTACTTTGCCGTCCTCCGGAAACACCGTTCCAATTTCGGCGCCTCGACAAGAGACACCATTCGACCTATAGACAACGCCCCAAATCAAATAACCTCTGAAGAAGTGGAGCAGGAAACATGGGTACAGCAACTACCCCCTGCACTGGTCCCCTTGTTGGTTTATTGCGACAACCTTTCTCCATAACTCCCCCACTGAAATAACTTAGATACGTGATGGCAGAGGGACGGTTCCACTTTGCGGCTTTCCGAAGACACCGTTCCAATTTCATAGGCTCGACAAGGAGAACGCCCCAAATAACCTCTGGAAAAGAAGGGTAGAAAACATGGATAAATAACCACCCCCAACGCTGGTCCCTCGCCGTTGGTTTAGTTTGACATCCCCTGCCCCAGAACTCCTCCACTCAATTAGATATTTTGGAGATGTAATATCTGAGAGGCAGTTCGACTTTGCCGTCTCTCCAAGACTCAGTTACAGTTTTCAGAGTCTTGACTTTCCGAGTTCAGGACTACCGGAAATAACCTCTGAATAAGGACAGAAAGTTGGATATGTGTGGCCCCACTACTCAATTCCTCCCACCCCCCAAACCCATTCATGTCCAAAGAAAGCCCCAAATAACTTCTGAAGAAGTGAGGCAGGAAACATGGATAAATAACCACCCCCAGCACTGGTCCTCCGTGGCTGTTCCATCCCCAAACCTGCCCCATAATTCCCCAACTCAATTAGATAACCTGAAGACGTGATCTCAGAGATGCAGTTCTATTCTGCCGTCTCCCCAAGACTCCGTTCCAATTTTCAGAGTCTTGACTTCGAACACGTTTCATTCTCCAGACAGCCCGAAATAATCTCTGAATAAGCAGGACAGACATTATCTATGGCTCGCCCCACTACTCACCAGCCCTACCCCCTCTCCCTCCCCCAACATGCCCCATCTCGCTTTATGTCCACAGACGGAGCTATATATATACCGACCATCCCCATCCCCTCTTCTCTTCGTTATGACAATGTACATAAAAGATACAAAGGTACATATTATTACATAACTGAAAGAGTCTGTGATCTTTTTGTAGAAATATTTCTTTTTGGACTTTAGAAACCTGCTTAGTCACACAACTGTAATAATGATAATAATATTGCGGTTTATTCAGCCTAATGCCCTCTCACGCGACTTAAACTAAAATTACCCTAGCAGGCAGATCACTCCAGGACTTTCTCAACTCCCTTGGGAATATATAGGTTGCTGCCATTTGGAGGCGCTCATCACTAGCATTCTGACAACATCTTTCCCTGCCTATAACCTGGTACCCACTTAACAGACCGGTGGACTGAGGAAAATATGGATGAAATGCTTTCCCAAGGCACTTTCAACACGAACGTCATCGGGAATCGAACCTGCGATCGTTAGATCTTCAAACGCCACAAGCAATCGGTCACGCTGCTCCATATTTGTGTCCTTTATGCACGATTAATGAAAATGATGGTTCAACATATCTCCCTTATAAACAATCCATACGCATGACTGCTTCCAAAGATGAGATTATTGAACATTTCTCTCCATTAAAGAGACCCTTAGAAACAGACAGACACGTTACATTTCTGTCAATCTTGATGTTCCAATATATTTTTTTTACTCAGAGTATTCATAATAAGCCGACTGCATCAAAGAGTTCTCCTTTAATAAATGATGATTAATTCCCTTGTATGCCTTCCTTTTCCGGTGAGTATGCAGGGATCAATAACGCTTCGATGCTTTCGGCATATATTAGAGATGACTTGCACTCATGCACAATCCACCTGGGATGTCATGATTCATCAGTTTTCGGGATCTTGATGATTTGCAACATATCCCTATCATGGGAAACATGGACATTTCCTTGCCCATCTCACGAAAGGGCGTATGCGAAATTTTGGATATTTTTAGCTCTTTCCGAAAACCCAAAGCGAGATCTACGTTTCTCACGAAATTGCGTTTCGATAGTTCTCACAGTTTCGGAGATAGACTATTGAACATAATTTACTGATTGGCGAATATTGCCAATTCTAAATGTCAATGAAATTTTAAACGCTCTCCTGAAAAACTAGAAAATGTCACATACGTCCCTTCGTGGGATGGGCGACGATTTGTTGACAAGAAGTATGTACCTCTGGGAGTCTGAAGTCTGTAGGGACTAGCAACAGGGAGTTCGCAGACATAAACAAATTCTCTCATAAAGTGGGGAATGAGAAACGTGCAATATTTTGTAGATTCACGAACCTCCATTTGTGGGATCTGCAGATTCGTCGAACATGAACTCGAATCCGAATCTCGAATGTTGAAGTCAGGTCACGAGAACAACCAATCGAATTACAAGTAGATTCGAACATAAGCATCAAAAAGAGCGGAATTTCAACGGATTCGAGCCTCAATCGACTGTTCGTCGAATACTGATTTTGATTCAGAGGTTCTGGGAACAAGCATTTTTGTTCAAGCATACCCATCACTAACACCAAGTGGGTGAGGTGGAATGAGGTGCTCGAAAGTCGAAGGCTGGAAGACGATGAAAGAAAGAAAGAAAGAAAGAAAGAAAGAAAGAAAGAAAGAAAGAAAGAAAGAAAGACAGAAAGGAAAACTGTAATAGGATGTGCTGAGACCCGAAGAGGGAAAACACAGCTGGGGAAAGATAATAATTTACTTAATGGAACGTTTCGGAATACGACGTGACAACAAACAAAAAACATCAACATATTCAACGCCACATTTCAAAGTAGTCCCTATAGGACGCCGATATCAGAATGCGTTCCGGTCCCCTGGCATTGAATGCTGCATGCATTAGTGCTGGCGGATGCCGGCTTCAGTTTACGGTTCTGTAAGCTCAATGGGAAGATACAGCGATTGGATTGTTACGACAGAAAGGGTCTTAATAAAATCAGCAGAGGGTTTTCAACTTTTCATGGGGCTGCGTACGCTGCGAAAGATTATTACAGATTTTACAATACTATTTCGTCTATAACAGCTTTCTTTGGCATTAAGCTGTATCAACGTTGCATACCAAGGCATGTTAGAAGCAAACTGACCCTCCCTTCTCTACCCCCCCCCTCCCCAAATAAAAAGGGGGGAATTAGAGGTCAGTGTGCCTCGAACATGCCAGTGCAATTCTGATGCAGTTGTATTTGAATTCGACATGGACGACTGCACTCCAAAGTGCATAATGGTGCAGGAGTTATATGGTGATATATTATCCTATTGAAAATCAGCAGGTGGTTTTCAACTTTTCAAGGGGCTGCACTCTCTGGGAAAGATTATAACAGATTTTACAATGCCAATTCAGGCATGACAGGCTTTTCCGACACCAAGCTATGTCGGAGTTGCATATGTTCAATGCTAACTGATTGAAAGGAAGATGGGATTTTAGATACAGTGTGCCTCGAACATGCCTGTAGGGTGTGAAGCTCTGGTGCGGCTCTCTTTGGATTTGACATGGAAATTTGCATTCCAGAGTGCAAAGTGGTGCATGAGTTATGGTGATGGACTACCCCGGATATGTGACCGAAGCAGCCCTGCCCGGAAACGCTGCAGATCTCACGCCTGGTGTTGTCCAAACATGAATCTGGGAGAGTGTGGACCAGGGTGAAGGCCAAATTACGGATTGGAGAGAAATGGCGAGAAAGAGAGAGAGAAAGAGAAAAGACAGACACACACACACACACACACACACACACACACACACACACACACACACACACATACACACAGAGAGAGAGAGAGAGAGAACAGTAAAAAGATAGCGATGACCTAAATGACCGACAGCCTCCCTGTTACCCGTTGTCTAATTCCCCCGGGGCCCAGACTAGTCCATTTGGAGCCCGCTCTATTGACACTGATAGGGACCGGACACGATTTACTGGCAAATGGCAACCCTTCAAGGGATTCGAGCCACAACGGAATGACGGACGAGAGATGAAGAGAGGTGTTTGGGAGACTGGGCTCCTTTCCCTGGGTAAGGCATCTTTAGAGCCCCTCAAAGTAATGTTACAGGGTCTGTAATTCCAGTGACAGGAGAGATGGAGAAGGGGGATAAGGAGAGGATGTCACAGTCAGGGGAGGTGGACAATGCCTAAGCGAAAGAGAGAGGTAACCTTAAGAAAGACGGCGAGTCGAGAGGGACCCGGATGAGATTTGGCCCAACCTGTGTCCATGTAATGTGACAGAATATTTGCTCGTAAAGCTGATGACACGGGAAAGACAGTCAACATTGAAATAACTGATAAGAAGATTTTCCAAAAGCCCGACGTATTTTCCCCCTCAAAATAGGTCAATCTTGGCGAGACGTGGTCAGTCTAGATATAACGGGGTCGCTCCGACAGATGGTTGTATTAGAAAGGTTTGACTGTGGATGCGACCCATGGAAGAGTCTCGGAGTAGAATGGACCACAAATATAATGGCAATATTTTAAAAGAATAAAACTAAATTGTTCTAGAGTGTTAGGGTAAGGCCCAACCCCCAACACGCACACATACAAAACACTTCACGATCCAAGCTGTGAAACTCTCTATCAAAAACATCCCGGTTGAACTCACGATCTACTGCAGAAAGAGAGCTATCTAT
>JAWQUT010000373.1:113300-136028 GCA_033807755.1 Ellobium chinense | reverse complement strand
CTCTCTCTCTCTCTCTCTCTCTCTCTCTCTCTCTCTCTCTCTCTCTCTCTCTCTCTCTCTCTCTACTATAACTGCCATAAATGTTCATTATTACCACTAATTCATTAAACCCTTAGGTAAACCTGTTCCCCTTTCCCCTGGTAATCCCCCTCCTTCCCCCCGCCCCTTACACCTCCCCGAACCGACGCCTGTAATTTTCAGTCTTTCCTGAACTACGCCGCGGATTCTTCAGATTCCAGACAATTTGCCAGGACTTTATTTTCTTCCCATTTCCACCTCTTGCGCCGATCTGGGGTGTTTTCAAAAGTTAACGCAGGCCGATAAAAACAGACATGACTTGGCAGCCTCCCCACGCACGATCTTGGGCTGGGCGATCCTCCAGTAATTACAGTACTCGATTCCCATGTGTATATTTTTTTTGGGCGGAATCGAGATGTCATTCATTACTCGGTTCTTGGTCACAGTGGTGAATACCATGGAGCTAAAAATAAGCACGAGTAAGGAAGTCATTAGAGAGTTTGCGCATTTACAGTGGGATCTCTTACCACTGTAAGAATTACATTAGTGCATCGGTGCTGAATGTACCCTTAGTAACGTTCAACATGTTGAATCAATGTAATTCTTACTAATGTTAAGAGATCTCATCGCTAATGCGCAAGCTCTCAATGAGTTCGTTATTAGTGAAAAGCTTGCCTTAGGTAATGACGAGATTGTGAATTAGTACATAGAGATACAACGTATATGTATGCCCATAACCTTGAGGGCAACATCCCGGGACTCTCCCGCCGAGTGCTTGGTTTAAGACCAGGGGCGAAGACAGTTCTACTGTCTTCGGACCAGGGACAAGCACTAGATAGGAGAGTTCCAAGATACTGTCATCAGTGCTCGAAACAATGAAACAATGACACAGCAAAGGGTTTATGATAATGTAATTGATTACGAATTCGAGTCCCATATTTAATTCCAAATCGAGTACTCAGATTCCCCGCGCTAAAATAAATAACCACCAACATGTAATTATACCTATACACACGTCATACTGGCTTCACTAGATGTAGATATTTCATTACTTCAAAGTTAAAGAATATGATAAACGCATGTGCTTGACATGCTGTGAAAAGGGTCGATTGTAAAACTCTAACCTGGAATTATTTTATGACTTTAGTACGTACGAACTCGACTTTAATAAGTAACTCCAAACCAAGTACTCAGTCTGCCTGAGCTAAAATAACAACAACATCCATGTAATTACATTCATTCACAGTTAAACACGGCTCCATAAGGAGGAAAATATCTCATTACTCCGAAGTTACAGAATATGTTAAACGCATACGCTTGACATATTAAAAAACGGGCACATCATAAATTTCTAATCTGAAAGAACTTTATAGGTTTATTAATCCTAGAAAGAGAGAAAGAGGTTTACAGGTTCATGCATTAACACATACCAAACGAACGCAAATAGAATTGTGTGGGCGTCTGGTTAAACCACCAAGGACAAAATGAGAAGCAGCGTGACGTAACGGCAACAACATTCTTTCAAAATATGTGTCTGAGAGAGCAAATAAAAAATAAGGTAAGAAGGAGAAAACACACACACACACACACACACACACACACACACACACACACACACACACCTACCACCCCCTCTCCACCCACACACACACACACACAAAAACAGAGCTTTTTCAACTTCAACCACTGCCAGAATAAAGATCCCAGGTACGAAAATATCTGCATGTGAAAAGCCTTCATCGTCTGTCTTTTTTTTTCCTTAGCCTGCTTTACCTGTATATGTAATGACGCTGAACCGATGAAATGCTCCGGGCAGGGCCACCTTGCCCTAGGAGACGGTGAAGAAAAGCTAACCGGTGTAATGCCGGATTCCGAAGTATTAACTGTGTTTAAAGCTCCCTGGAGATACACTGTTGCATACACTCTAGCAAATCCCCAAGGCAAAGGTACATAAAACATCGCAAATGGCTTTGATGTAACTTCGCATTTACTAGTGTATATCGGCCAAAAAACAGTGAATGTATAGAATCTTTTTTGGTCGTAAGATGACTAGATCTAAATCTAAATTCAACGTCCATAAATTTCTTTTTCGTCTTTTCTTCTACGTTCTACAAAAGTGGATGTTTCTGAATGGCAACGCCTCTGTGCCACTGCGGTTGTGAGATCTGCATGTTCCACTAAATAGAGCATGTCCATAATAATAATGAGGTATGCTGGCTAATGCCTCCTCACAACACTTCGCACTATTATTACCCCGGTGGACCATATCAATCAGGGACTTTCTCACTTTCGGGTGAAAAATACAGTGCCGCCGCCAGTTACAGGTGTTGATCACTTGCGTTCTGACAGACAGTATCTTTTATTGCCTTTAACAGCTATCTATTAAATAGACAAGTGGGTTGAGGAAACTGCAGTCAAAAATTTTTTTCAAGGCAATCATAACACCACCATGTCTCCAAATATTGCGTCCAAACCCGTAAACATTCTGCCACACCATCCTTGATGGGTTTCTCCATTGGACAGTAACAGTTACTGTCCGTGATCGGAATCTGTGGCCCTATGAAGAATCACAAAACATTAGTAGTGTTCACACGTTAATTAACGTATGGATTATACATACGGTCACTGGCATTACTGCAACATAACTCTGCATTCTCATAAGATCGACTAAAAAATTTTCTATAGACCAAACTTGTAATAAGTTTCCATGCTCTATTTTTCACAAATGACTATCTACCGTACATATTCATGATAATTTTATATTCTTTGACTTCGACCCTGTAGACCAAACGCGAAACTATTGGACTGAGCACAAATTAACCCTTGTAGGGCTGGTATCATCAGCGTTCTACTGTAGTTTAAGCTATCAGACTCACTTACCCCGCGACTAGTGTTAATAGCTTGCTGTGCATATCATGGTCCCGGATTGTGTTCACTATGTAGGGAAAAGGACTGAAAAAACAACGCAGATCTACATAACAACAAGATTTACGTTCAGATAATTGAAGCCACAGGTGTCACTGACCTCTGACAGGCGAACAGCTGGGTCAGACTGGAAACGTACGCTACACACGCAAACAAAGCGTGAAAATACAAGGCACTTCGGTGCTTCCCTTTCACAAACCGACACGGCGGAGGCGATGTTTTGAAAACATCACTTTCGTCTAAAGCTCTCCCAAGTTCGGGGGCGTAAAAAATTCAGAGAATTTATATTTACATGTCACAGATGAGAACAACAAGACTAGGCCTGTCTTTGGTATAGGCAACTCATGATAAAGCAAACTAAGTATGAAATTACATAGTTGCTTCTGTGCTTCATTTTAAAGGGCATGAAATGGCGCCGGCAATACTGTTTTAAGAATCCTGTCTGTGGAAGAGATGCATTCTACTTCAAGAAGCAGAGGAACTTCGGACATTTCTACATGGCGATACACATAACATCAACAATGCCAATTATCACTACTACTACTACTACTGCTACTACTACTACTATTTAACACTACTGATACTACAACCATCACTACTACGACTACCACTACTACTATTACAATTACTACTACTACCACTTCCACTACTAATACTACTACTACTCTTAGCAGAACGTTGCAAAAAAATTTTTTAAGAAACGTTTAGAAATCGTGAAGACCCTCTAAACATATACAGAGGCAACAGAGACTAATACACGTTAAAAGTATAGACTCGTACATATATTTGTTCGGGCCTTTTAACCATGCTGTCCATTTACATACATGTATGTGTAAACTGACACGAGTATTGTCTCATGTTACCGATCACTTGATATTTGGTTGTTGTGACTATATCACTGTTCCATGTCATTGGAAGCCTATGGTCTATTACTGATGAATACAACCACTGAACTACTACTACTTCTACTACTACTATAGTATACTACCACTGCTGTTGCTACTACTACTACTCCTATTACTATTATTATTATTATTATTATTATTACCACTACCATCACCACCACCACCACCAACATCACCTTTGCTACTACTACGACGACTACTTCTACTACCATCACCATCATCATCACCACTACTACTACTACCGCTACCACTACCAGTAGTACTACCACTACCACCACCACCACCAACATCACCTTTGCTACTACTACGACGACCACTTCTACTACCATCATCATCACCACCCCACCACCACCACTACTACTATTATTATTACCACTATCACCAAACCACCAACATCACCTTTGCTACTACTACGACGACCACTTCTACTACCATCATCATCACCACCCCACCACCACCACTACTACTATTATTATTACCACTACCACCACACCACCAACATCACCTTTGCTCCTACTACGAGTACGACGACCACTTCCACTACCATCACCATCATCATCATCACCACCCAACCACCACTACGAATATTACAACTGTTACATCACGACTTCAAACCTTGTACACTGGGAAAATCGGCGTATTTGTTGTAACGCACTTATCCTGAATATCAAAACTACTAAATAACTTGAATACTTTATAAACTAAAAAAAAAAAAAAAGATGCGGGTTCGTATGTCCTAGGCGGTATAATTATTAGATGTTACGACGTGTGCATCGAAACACGACATGGACGGGACCAAAAAATGCTTGATTGTGGTGGATATATCGCGTTTTGGTTTGAAATCCGCCAACTAACATCGTCCACAG
The DNA here is from genome assembly GCA_033807755.1 of Ellobium chinense. NCBI lineage: Eukaryota > Metazoa > Mollusca > Gastropoda > Ellobiida > Ellobiidae > Ellobium > Ellobium chinense. The sequence continues at coordinate 131,314 of JAWQUT010000373.1, read as the reverse complement.
CTGCACGTCTAGCCACATCACAAAATTCTACGAACCGCACCAAACCGCAAGTAAAGCATACCGCGACAAACGACACCCTCATCACGGCGGATATACCGCGTTTTGACCCTAAACCCCTAATGCTATAAAGCCCACTTAGCCTTGTGTATGCAGGTAGGTAATTACCCAAATATGACCAACGTTGGTTCCGGATACCTGCGTGAGATGATTACACATACCTACATTTGCCACGCCGATAATGCAGACTGCAAAGCCAATAATCAATGGTGCGCAGCCTTGGTTAGTACAGGACCCCCCGCGACCTCTGACCCCTGAGGGGTTACAAAATCAATACTGTACAACCAGTAAGGTAATTATGGGAAATAATGACTTTATACAAAACATATCGTCATGGTAATAGGCAGTTTTGTCTATCTCATTCGAGTTAGTGTTTCAAGGTAGGAAAAAATGTATCGGACAGCGCAAGTAAATAATGCCATTCTCAAGCTTTGGCTTTGTTTGTTAACAAAAGACTATGTGGCTTACTTAGTTTATGACATTTGATGGATGGATTTGATGGATTGGGTTGTAGCGAGCACAAAAACAGCCCAGTTTGCAAATTGCCTACCTCTGGGATAGACAATCTGCCTATGATTGTGACGCTATCAATATACTTGAATTAATGAATGAACTAGTATCAGGGTTGAGGAGAACTGAGATCACATGAACGCGGTTCGCGAACTTAAGTTCAGTTGACATGAACTTGATCTGAGCTTAATAACTATTTCGGACGAATTGATCTGGATCTGAACTGTAGCTATGTTGGGTGCTTGATCCGAACTTTAAATTTCTACCTAACTTTCAGTTCAGTTCACAGCCACCTCGAAGATCAGAACCGATTCCATTTTCAAAAACAAAGAATTTTTCTGATCTGATCTGAAAACAAACTCAATTTTCGTGGAACTGAACCAAACTTGATCTTGGGGATTTTTTTCTCATAGTCAACTGAACTTGATCTGAACTGACTTTTTTTGGTGAACTTGCCCAACCCTGACCAGTATCCCATAACTGGAGCTCGTGAAGTCTTACCGTTACCTCCGTCCAGTCAATAAATTTTGCACCTGGTCATCTTCTGGCACCAATCCTTTGAATATTTCCGTACATTAATACTATAGTTGGAAGACAAGGCGTACAGCATGAAAATAGAGGGAGAGAAAGAGATGGAGTGAAAGATAAAGACGAAGAAGTAGGATGAGAAGGAAATGGGCATCTTTTTCTCAGACCCAGCAAGCCTAATTTTTGCCTATAATGTGAAATTTAAACAGAGAGAGAGAGAGAGAGAGAGAGAGAGAGAGTGAGAAAAAAGGGCCAAAAGACGAGAGGAAATAGTCCATCATTTTTTTCAAAGTCAGTCAAAATATTAACCCATACCTAAACGCACAAGACTGGTGCAATAGAATGGAAAAGAAAGAATGATAGAGTGAACGAGAGAAGGAATACGCTGAGATGAAATTGTGCGTTTTTTTCTGCCTGGGCTGAAGAAGACAGAAAGATGGAGAAAGAACGAGAACAAAGAAATGAAAATTGTTTATAATTTTTGTCAGAGAAAGCCCAAATTAATTCTGAGAAATGGAGAGAGAAAGAAAGAAAGAGAGAGAGAGAGAAAAAACAAGGATGCTAGGAAGAAGTGCATCATGTCTGTCAGGGCAAGCCGGAAATTTTTCCCACACATAAACGCAGACAGTTGGTATGGTATGTTTACCTCTGGCTTCTCAATCTCATTATCTCGTCAGGCAAATGCCGTCCAGGTAAGTGGTAGGCAGGCCAAGGGTTAACATTCTGCACACACCACGCGCCAGCCGGGTAAATGTGGTCCTCACAGGGTTAAAATTATTGAGTGCCTGAGTGCTTTTGGCTAGAGGGGAATGTACGAATGTTTGCTGGACGTAAGGGAATGTTAGGTTCAGTAGATGGATGGGTAAATCTCGACTAGATGTACTTTCTTTCACACTCTGTCAGTTTCATGTTTGGGAATGTTAGATCTACTAGTACTTGTAAATACTCTGAGCAGGTAAAAAAAAGTACATGTACTTTAAAGTCGCCCATCCCCTCCCCCTTCCACAAGTCTCAACTCTTACCCCTCAGGCTCATGTTATCGAATGTTAGGTGAAGTAGATGTAAATGCAGATAATATCTACATGTCCTATCACCCACTCCTACTCCCCCACTCCCCCGGGTCAGTACGTTAAAGATTGTAAGTTACAGTACATGTAAATATTTTCCCTCTCTCTCTCTCTCTCTCTCTCTCTCTCTCNTCTCTCTCTCTCTCTCTCTCTCTCTCTCTCTCTCTCTATGTCCCTTCCACACACATGCGCCCCCCACCCCCCACACACATACACACACACGCATACAAAATATGTTTACTATAATAACATAAACGCACTCAAAATGCTCATGTCATTCTCTAGACCCTAATACAGTCCAGCACAGATAACTCGTAACTTTTCGGGGCCACAGCATCTTGTTCCATCTTGTCTGAGTTAGCCAAATTTCGAGGAATACGTGAAGCACTAGCGTACAATGTACAGAAACAAATTCGGGTCTGAATGGTTTGTTTGAGGAAACCGTGATTACAACGTACATGTGTTCGAGGTATGCGTACTCACCTGTAATACCTTGTTTCCCATATAACATAGTTTACAAACGAACTGGCACACCTCGCAAGTTCCAAGGCAGGTCCCCTGTTGCCCAAGATCGTGAAATCTTTCTGTGTGAAAATAAGCAAACGTACCCTCCCTCTCATTCCCATACCTCCCCCTCATCTCACCTCCTTTTTCGATCTGATCCTCATTTCTTTGCCGGTGTGGAAATGTGTACAGGGCACTAGAAAATGTCAGGATTCGTCTCTTGCTATCCTTCACCTATATCCGAAGCTACTCTTTATTCCACTTCGTCTTCATATCGCTATCTTTCTCTCTCTCACTCATTCACTCATTTACTCACTCACTCACTCACACTCATTCACTCACACTCTGACCTGGACTCAACTTATTTATCTGCAAGTCCTTGATGTATACTCTCTCTCTCTCTCTCTCTCTCTCTCTCTCTCTCTCTCTCTCTCCCCTGACTTGGGCTCAGCTTGTTTATATGCAAGTCCTTGAAGAATATTTCTACTAATCTGCTCCTCTCTCTTTCTTTCTCTCTCTCTCTTTTCCTCTCCCTTCCTCTATCCCTTTCTCACCTCGACTTCGGCTCAACTTGTTTATCTGCAAGTACTTGATAAATATTTCTAATATTCTGCTCCTCTCTCTTTCTCTCTCTCTCTCCTTCCCTCCCCTCCCCTCCCTTATCCGTCTCTCATCCTGACTTGAGGTCAAATTTTTTATTTGCATATCCTTGATGAATACAGTATTCCCCCTCTCTCGTCATCCCCTGACTTGAGCTCAACTTCTTTATCTGCAAGTCACTGATGGATCTCTCTCTCTCTCTCTCTCTCTCTCTTTCTCTCTCTCTCTCACACACACACACACACACACACACACACACACACACACACACACACACACACACACAACACCACACCTGACTTGAGCTGAACTGCTCAACGTATATTTACCCTGATGAATATTCCCACTACTCTACCCACACCTGGCGCCCAGTCCCCTGTCACTAGTGGCAGGCTGGCAGGCACGTACTGAACTGCCTAGTAATCGCTCTACCCAGCCCACATGCTGCAAGTATCGGTAACACCAATCATGCACCGAATCTGATCTAAACAATGCAAAGCAGGCTTGAAAATCAATCTCTCTCGAGAGTTATGATATCTTGACTGTACACGGGCAGTGAAGCAAACGCAGGGGTCTCGTAATCGAGAAGGGGTTGAAATTATTAACGATAGTGTTAGTAACTGAGAGCTTGTGCATTAACGATGGGATCTCTTACCATCATATGAATTAAGAAGGTAAGAGATTCATAGTGAATGCGCAAGTTCTTAGCTAGCTGGATAAAGTTTATATTGCTTCAATGAGTGCTTCAAGTGAAGTGGTTTGTTTTTATATTATTCTTGTTCACCACTTCTTTCTTCGTTTATATTAGTTGTTGCCCAACCTGTAGATTTAAACGCACCTTCATTGAAGGGGCAAAAACGTTTTGATATTATCAAAACAGAGTCGAAATAGACATTAACCATATTTTTTTTTGTTTTGTTTTAAACCAACTCAAAATGCTGCGTACCGAAAGTATCGATACTGGAAACACTTGTTTTGCTCGTCACTATCTATCATACAGATCTGCAGCAATGTGTTCGTAATCTACTTCTATACTATGAACAATATGTATAAACAATCCCAGTAGTGTATAGCAGTATTTACGTATGTTACTCTCGATAGAACATGTTAAATCAAGATATCCCAAAACTGATGTTCCACAGTCCAAAAACTCAATCAGTGACTCCAAACCTGCATCCAGAATTTGTTGTTGTTGTTGTTTTTTTTAATGGGTCGGATTTTCTCCCATCGAGAAGAAACACCATCATTTCCGAGGTCAAATTTATTCGTCCAGGATCTGTGTACATCCCATAGAAAAATCCCATCTCATTTATCATTTCCAAGGTTCCATTTCTTTCTCTAAACAGCAACGGCCAAAAAAAATTCTCTCTCACACACAGGGAGAGAGAGAGAGAGAGAGAGAGAGAGAGAGAGAGAGAGAGAGAGAGAGAGAAGAGAAAATGAGAGGGAGAGAGAGTAAATATCACTAGATGTCACGGGAGATGCTAGATATATTTATCAGGACGGCATAGATTCAGTTCATTCTTAAACCTCAACTTCTGTTCAGTTCATTCTCAAACCTCAACTTCTGTTCAGTTCACTCTCAAACCTCAACTTCTGTTCAGTTCATTCTCAAACCTCAACTTCTGTTTAGTTCATTCTCAAACCTCAACTTCTGTTCAGTTCACTCTCAAACCTCAACTTCTGTTGACGCGACCGGATCTTTCTTCCATCCGACTGTTTTGAGGAATATCCAAAAACGTAAGAATTCCTTTGTGCACTCCATGGCGTCTGGTCTGTGAAGTTATCTCAGCCCCTTCCAATCTCAGGATCATTGGCCGAGACGTCCCGGTGCCGGTCGGGAAAGGAGAGGGAATTGGGGCAACAAATCTCCTGTCACAGCTATATTCATACGGCCCTTCATATAGATAGCAAAATCATTGGGATCAGATCTAGTGAGGAACTGGGCCTCATAACGCCCAACTTAACTTGAGTTTGTCACGTATCTGGTCGGCAGATGATGCCAGTATGCTCACACAAGAGAATAATTGAACGCAACAGTAGGGATTCCCGAGACTGATTTTACGACACGAACCGACTTCAAGAAATACCTGGGAATCAGTAGGATTAGCGAAATCTCAGAAAAAGGACACCTTGGAGGCAAAATTCACCTGCTATGGAAATTATGGTCACAAACAGACGTTATGGCTCTTCAAAAAGCATCAAAAAGCAAATGATTTCTTCTTTTTTTTTGGACAGACAGACAGACAGACAGACAGACAGTCAGACAAACAAATGTGGCCCAGCCCCTTTCGCATCATGTCTGGAAGTAAAGTGCCGAGACACTACGTTGTATGAAGGGGACTCTTCCTCTGATGACCTGCTCCTATTTCGCATTCCACAACAGTTCTTTCTTTACTTATCATATTTTTTTTTCTTTAACTGGGTGTTGTTACTGCTGGTTCAGCTAGACCCGAAGGTCGTATTCGGCTCTGCGCCATCGATAGTACATCACGTGACACATAACGCTGAAAACAATACGTGGCTGGCTGAATAATTAACCAATAAAATACATTTATTTCTCAATGACCTAAATACACACACTTTACGATGGCTTCGTGAATACATTTGGAGAATACATCAATAGGCGAATACAATCCGGGTCAACAAAGGCCAGGTGTGGTAATCACTGTCATTAACACCATTGCCGTCATCTTCATCATCATCCACTACTACCACCACCACCACCAACAACAACAAAAATAACAACAACATAACATTACCAGGGATCCACTCGCTTTACATAAAACTCATCAACTGTCAGCTGCTTCATACAGATTAAATACTGTATCACATAGTAGTAACATACTCATTCATTATAAAGGGGTGATAGATCAGTCAATGGCGGCCGAAGCGATGTTCGGGGGGTCGCCGCTTCGATCCCTGTTCTGGCGGCTGTTTTGTTTTTTTGTTTTTTGTTTTTTTTGTATTTCTTTTCTTTTTTTTTCTTTCTTTGTTTCCTATTTGACACACATATATCCGCATTCAGCTTCACTCCCTCGTTTCATGCATTCTGCATTTTCCCGTTGAGTGAGTTCCCTCTTTAATCATAATACAGTACAAGAATAGTCAAATTATTCTATTGTTCAGAAGGAGAATAGTCAGCTAGTATGATCCCTGATTAATAAGAACAACCTTTCGATTCCAACATTTTACACTGTGTTATCCATGAACCGCCTTAAAACTTTTTGAACAAAACAGGAGCGATGACTGGCGAGTTTGTCAATCGATTGAGCTAATCAGATGGCCAGCTTGACCGAGGGGAGAGGGAGCCTGTCAAAGGCATTTTGCAGTACCATTTCTCTGCCAGAATTCATATCATCATGAAATTCAAAATTGTTCTTTAATATTCAGTTTTGCTTTCTAGAAGAAGAGGAAGGCCGAAAGCAAAAGTTTATAATGTTGACTGAAGTCTTATTTCTCACGGATATTAACAAATGGACGATAAGAAGTTATGAAAAGACAAAGACAATTATTTTCGTAGAATCATAGGTATGCCTCATATAGATAATGAAGTTTAACTTTAGCGGCGCGAAGTGTCTTGGGTCCAGCCTCGCGCTGGCTGCGTGACCCACTGTTACGGACAGTAACCATTCTGTGTATTGTCTGACGGCCATTCAGTTGAAACCGGGCTGACTCACATGGTTGGCGCTGACATGCGAATTTACTCGACCATCGCGCTCAACGCAGTGATGTGAAGGTGAGAATTAGTTCGACCGTGGCGTTACAAGGGTTAAGGCTGATATATTTATCATAACGACCTCGCAGATAACACTGCGTCAAGCCTAGTTCAATTGTTACATTGTAAGGGATCTAGATCGATAGATATGTATAATAAATTAAATGCATATTGTGGTATAACAAATAATAAATGTAAATGCGTATAAAAATACGTGTAACAGAAACCAACAGGTAAAATTAACAACAGCAACAAAGGATGTTCAACCGCAAAAATCACCTTACAAGCGCTGTGCAATTCTCCAACTACTGCTAATACTGCGAACAAAAGGTAAACCTGGACTATGTCAAGATTTGACGCTTGTATATATGCATCCAAGGCTTCGCTCATTTACATGTATAAATATTAAATGTAAATACTGTACGTCTAATTCCCAAGAGTTAGACAATATGGGCGCGTTCTCGAAAGTTTATAAATGGAGACATGTCTAAGTGCTTCTAATCAATCATAACTTTCATATATATAAGTGGAATCTGCACACTCTACTTTGTTTTTGTGATCTCTGAATGTAAGTCAAGGTTTAAGCAAACCAAACTGTTGTCATTTTGTTATAAACGGACTTGAACTTTAGACTGTTCATGTTATGCTTCTGATGACCAATGGGGGTGCTTTGGTCTGTGAACTCACAAAACACAGAGAATTGTAGGTTCTTATTGCACGTCCCTCTTCACCTGCCTCACCTCTGAGAAAGGAAAACAACGCAGTTTCTGGTGAACATTTTATGCGTGCGCTACGCCACGACTAATACATAACGGCCTGATGATCTAGACATTTTCCAGTTTGAATCTGCAAGCCAAGAGAAAAGCTGAAAAAGAGGAACGGGTATATTAACTTAACTACAAGTGGGCATAAAATAATACACCATATCGGCAACCCAATTAAGAGACTTCAGTCATTTGCCCCCTTAATAAATCCATGGTCCTGGAAAGCCATCAGATTTACCTTTGCCTAATACTGAGCCCCCGAAGTCACCGTCACAGTGTTATTTCTTTAGGTATGCATGTCCATCTTCACATGCTCTCACCCACACTGAGTTTTGACTGGATCTCCCTTAGCTAACCTACTGTAACTTATGTTTTGACATATACTCTTGGCACACTATATTATCATCCACTCCATTCTCTGTGTTTTCTCCGGCACTATAAAAAAAAAAAAATCTCTCCACCTCTCATCTTCCTTTTTTTTTTTTGGTGCAATTTCTTCACGGTTTGCATGTCCATTTTCAACTGTGTCCATTAACATGTTCCCACCTACACTGATTAGTGTCTGCAATTCCCTTAGCTAACCTACGTTTTGACAAGTCTTCCTCCCTCACACACTACTTTAGCATCCACGTCGTTCTCTTTGTTTTGTTTTTTTTGTATTTATTTCCTCCAGCCCTATAAAAAAAAAAAAATTCTGTCTTCCCCTCTTCCTCCCATCTTCGTTCTCCTTTCTTGTGCAATATTTGTCTTTCTTCTAGGGACCCCACAATGACACATTTAGCTCCTATTTGCCAAGGCCGGTCATCCTTTGTCAACGCCGTCTCTGGTCGAAAAACACTGGCCGCCTTCGGACAAGAGGGGAGCAAACTCTGGAGATTCATCGGTTGCGGAGTTGTCGGCCTTGGCCAGACGGCATAACTACCAATCACCAGCGGAATTGAAAATATTACCAAAGGCAATTCCATCATCAAAAAAAAAAAAATTACGCCTTTTTCTTCTTTAATCTTCACCTTGAATGTTTGGCATTGCAAGACTTTCTTCTCTTCTGCATGAGCGACAAACACTGAGAAGACTGTCTTTGAATAAGCGCCTTGCTGCGAGGGCCGCTACTGCTACTTTGTAAAATATCCTTCCAACGATACGTAATAGCTTGGCAAAGGGGTTACATTACTTACAATAGTGGAAAGAAGACAATCGAAGTCCACTGAACATCAACAGCTAGAGCACTGGATGACAACTGGAAACAAAACGGAATATCGAAGCAGGGAAAGACAAAGAGAGAAAATTCTGGATGGAATGGCAAGTTGAAAGGGGGGCGTGGATAAAACAACAGTGAAATGTTGCGGTGGACAGAAGACAGCAGCGGAGGTATATGATCGCGAAAAACTGTCGGCATGAAGAAGTCTNACCCTTTTCTTTCGACCCAGATAGTCCCTCATCCCTACCCCCCACCCCACACCACCATGTACATGTAACTGTCTTTCACGATTTGCCTCTGTCAAGCCTACATTTCTTTGTCCACGATATTTTGAGCGATCTTTTGTGAGAACCGCTTTTCTGTGGCTTCCACCGATTTATGTATTTGTATGTTGATGGTCTTACAGCTATTTTTCTGACTTTAAGTGACAATTTGCCGAGATGTTTTCATTCTCTGAAAGGCTTCTTTAGCATGGCGTATCCTGTTGAATATAAACAACGAAACTGCCAAATTCTAAAAGCAGTCATGCGTCATCCTCAAAGCTACGATCAAGAATGAAATATAAGTGACTGAACATCATTATCATCATCGTCCTCAATATCAATGTTGTCAATAAGCCAGGACCGGTTAAAAAAAAAACAACTAACGTCAAACAAGTAATTAAGACTGAGAAAATGGTCTCCAGTTAGAAAACACTGAGATTGTAACTACCATTGGCCTTAAGATCAAAGATGGTAATTAGATCTAATTACAGGTAATTATTGTGCATCACAACTGAGAACTTGCGCATTGAACGGTGGGATCTCTTACCATCGTAAGACGTACATTAACTCTGCAAGTTGAACGCTGCTAACGGTGCATCCAGCACGGATGCACTAATGTAATTCTTACATCTTTGATGCGCAAGCTCTCATATTACAAATGCAACGATCTCAAATATTTACGGAATTCATTATAACTTAGCAGAGAGAAGGAATGTTTGGTGGGACTGACATGGCGGTGAGGATGGGATGTGGGGGTGAGGTGGGGGTAGGACTAGGGGGCAAATAAACTACGCGTGCTGTGTAAACTTCACGTATGTTTGTGACAGACGGAGAAGGAGGGTTAAGGGTTAATGTCGAGTAAACACGGCCGGCCCGTGGGTTGTATTAGGGTTAAAGATCAAAGGTCGCAGGTGTGTGTTCCAAGCGGTTTGCGAGAAGTGCAACAGACACACCTTGAGGAGGGAGGGGGCAGAGGTGGAGGAGGAGGGAAACGCTAGAGAAGAGAGAGAGAGAGAGAGATTTGATTATACGTTCCCGTTTCTAGTCCAAAGGGAGAGGGGAAGAAATACTGAGATTGTAACTGTTCTCTGCCTATCACTGATACTCGCATTGGGAGGGAGCTATGGTTGATTTCGATTAACCGCTTCACCTCAGGACCAAGGGAAAGTTGTCATTATCCAGTAACATTTAAATAGTACGAAAAACAGCATTCTGATATCTGAAAAGTAATCTAATGAAACGGGAGCTGTGATTAAGCGGAATGCAATTAAGTGCAATCGACTGCACATTAAGTTATAACTGTTGCCTGAAAGAGTGGCGTCTATGGGTTCCTACACAAATCTTTACCATCCTTCATTAAAACTGGACGGTCCTACACAAATCTAGACAGTCCTCCACAAATCTAGACGGTCCTCCACAAATCTAGACGGTCCTCCGCAAAACCTGAGGGTCCTGAACAAAACTACACGATCCTCCACAAAACAAGACGGTCCTCCACAAAACTAGACAGTCCTCCAAAATCTAGACGGTCCTCCACAAGACTAGACGGTCCTCCATAAAACTAAACGGGCCTCCACCAAACTAGACGGTCCAACACAAACTCTGATGGTCCTATATAAAACCAAACGGTCCTACACACAGTAAATCCAAAGCTCGCTCTGCAGACTAAGTCAACCGAATATAGACTACTATAGATGTATGCATGAACCTCTCATTCCATTCATTCAGTCATGCGCTTAATACTTTTTCGCTGTCTCTTATTATTGGACGCGCACTGGCTCAGGGTTGATACTTCTGATTAGAGCCACGAAAACTGTCTTGGTGCAAATCCTTTACAACATTACCAATCTCACATAACGACGGTATCGGCTCTTGGCGTCGCCGAGGGTCGATATTACTTGACATTACTGACAAACCTAATGGCTCTCCCTCCTCCAAGCAAAATGACCCTCCTTGCAACCCTTCCCCGGCTTCCTCTCTTCCCCGCCTTTTCCCAGGCATTACTCTTCGTTAGCATCATTCTTCCTCTTTTCTCACATTCTGTCAATCTTACCGTCCCCTGACCATCTCTGGCCAAGCTCGGATCTAACCTGACCCCAATCCGATTTAGAACCCGATCTGAAAGAGAAAAAAAGAATCCTTTTAAAACTCGTTTTTTTTCCCGATGGACATGCACTGCACTGCACTGCCGTGACGGAATTCTCGGAAGAAATGCCCAGTCGGAGAGTCGCCACAATTCACTCGCCAACAACTGGCGCCATTTTCATCTCCATATCAGGGCTGGGCAAGTTCACCAAAAAAGTAAGTTCAGATAAAGTTCAGTTCACTCAGGGATAAAACCCCTAAGATCAAGTTCAGCTCAGTTCTATGAAAATTGAGTAGTTCTGAGATCATATCAGCTCCCATTTGTTTTTTGGGTTTTTTTAAAACTGGCATTCGGTTCTGATTTTCGATGTAGATGTAAACTGAAGTTAAATCTAGAAGGAAAATGAATGCTCAGATCAAACATCTAATTGGTGAGAGTTCAGGCCTATCAGTTCATCCAAAATGGCCAGTATTAAGCTCAGACCACGTTCGCTTGACCTGAAGTTGACGAACTGTGTTCATATGATCTTCGTTCTGCCCATCCCTGGAAAAAGCATATATTCGTAGAAAACCAAAAGCCAGGATTTCAAACACACAAGAAACTCAGCCGCGCCAAATACATTTCGCAAAAGAAACCGTTCCGCCTAAAACCCCGTTTCTCTGGTCTTCCAAAACCGGTTTCTTCCTCTTTTCTCTTTCCCCTTTCCCACCATCACTAATCTTCCAAACCTCGAATAAATCAAGTCAAGAGATCGAACCAAGGGCCCATGAATAATTCATAACTTCCTCATGTGTGGAATACATCCATCACCCGTCGCCTGGCACGGCGTCCACTGTCTTCCTCGTTACCAAGGAGCCGTTGACACTGAAACAGGAGTGCACAATGAGCTGGAATTTGACATGACTTGACGGTGATACACTTCGATCTCACTGTTGTTGTGGTGAGTCCGTGGACAGGACAGAGCGAGTAGAGATTAGACAGAGCGTGGTGGATGACACGCCGTGCATTTTCGTTTATTTTTTAAATTCACTTACTTATTCACTCACTCACTCACTCACTCACTCACTCATTCACTCACTCACTCACTCACTCACTCACTCACTCACTCACTCACTCACCGCCTCCCTCTCCCATCCCTCTCTCCCTTACTCACTCCCATGGCATCATTCATTCATTCATTCATTCATTCATTCATTCATTCATTCATTCATTCACGCCACCTGACACGAACACTGATGTCTACCTCATTACCAAGGAGCCACTAAAACAGTTCACAATGAGACACAGTGAGATAGAATCTGATATTACCTGACGGTTATGCTCTTCGATCTTCTGTTTCTAATGAGTCTATGGAAAGGATGGAAGGAGTAAAAGATTGACAGAGCGCGNACATGAGCAATAGAGTGTAGTACACTATGCAACGCAGTATTGCTGCCTTGGTCTAGGGCGAAGCCGAGCGGCACAGTAGGCCTAGATCTGTTTCCAGGGTTCAGTGCATCTTTGGCATAGACTAGCTAGGCTAGTGTAATATTCCGCGGTTGTCTAATTTTCTCCTTCACTTGCTTTTTTAGTTTTCATTGGTTGATAAATTTAACCGCACCGTGACCCAATTCGGAAATTCGTCCCCGAATCGGCTCGAATTGAGGTCAATGCTCCTGAGATTTCATTGGTTGTCCCGTGACCCCAATTCGGAATTCGATTCGGATTCGGCGAATTCGAGATTCGAAATTCGTGGATTCGCGAATCCTCGAATTTCCAATTTTTGCCCACCCCTAACAAGCACTGCCTTCGAACTTTCAATTTTGTTTACGAAAGAAGCGTATTTTTCTTCCGGTTCAGATTGCCAGTTATGCCAGGTAAGTTAAATTATTTTAGGTGATTTTTTTTTTAACATTAATTGAACCAGAAAAAAATGCAAAAGAAGTTTTGGAATAGTCTAAGTAGCGATCTCTTTTTTTCTCGTTTACCATAAAAAAAATTAGATTCTTAAGTGAAAAATATGAGAAAGACGCGAACCTGCGAAATTTAACTTGCAAAACGCCAGGCTGGCACACCACTAAAGATTCCCGGTTGAGAACAAGGGAAGTTACTCTATTAAATAGTTTCTTAGCAGTCAATTCCCCGCGAGTTTACGATAGGCCTAGTAAGAGATCGTCATGTCGTGGCCTATTAAATTCAGTGCTGGGGCTCTTCCTGGGAAGAAACGAAAGACTGAGGCGTCAGAGGAAGAGAAAAAGAAAAGTTATGAGGAAGCCAGAAAAGGGAGAAGTTTTAATGAACAGTGGCAAGTGGGAAGGGGATGGTTGCAGTGGGACAGTGACAAGGGTATGACTTGCACTGCATGTCAGGAACTGGTTAATTCTAGAGGTGTGACAGAAATGAATCCATTTATTAGGGGGTGCACAAATTTTCGAAAAAGTGCTGTCACAGACCATGAGGGGTCAAAGTTTCATGTGAGAGCTATGGAGGTGGAAAAGGCAAAGAAGCAGAGTCAGGAAGAGAAGATGGGGTCAGCAGCAGGAAAGGCAGTTATCAGTATGAATGAGCACAACAGAAAAGATCTGGAATTGAAGTTTAGGAATATTCATGCCCTAGCAAAGCAAAACAGACCTTTAACTGATTTCCTCTGGCTAAATGAATTGGACACTGCAAAAGGCCTGACACATTGTGTCACATACAATAATCGAACGGCAGGTGTCACATTTTTGGAAACTATTGCAACCACTGAGAGAGAGAAAGCTGCCAAGGTGCTGAGAGCTGCATCCTTTTTCTCTATCACAATGGATGGCAGTACAGATGACGGATCTGAGGAGAAGGAAATTTTGTATTTGAGATCATGCAAAGCCGGAAAGCTGGAAAACAGATTCCTGAGTATTGGAGAACCAGACTCAACAACATCAGATGATCTGCTTACATTTTTCAACAGGCAACTTCAAGGCCTCGGCTTCATGGAGCAGGCTGACAAGTTTATAGGCTTTGGCTGTGATGGTGCATCAAATATGTTGGGAGTAAAAAATGGCCTGGCAACTCGTCTGAAAGCCACCTACCCTCATCTTGTTACAATCCACTGCCTTGCACACCGTCTTGAACTTGCTTTCAAAGACCAAATGAAAACAGTGGGCCTTTACGACAAGCTCACCACTTTGCTTCTCGGCCTTTTCTACTATTTCAAGAAGAGTCCTAAGCAGAGGAAAGCTCTGAAGGAGACATTCTCAGTGAGTCCATTTATTTAAAAAAAATATTAACGACTACCTGTGATCTTACCTAACTGCCCCCGCACCCATGATGTGATAAGAGTTTTTATTTTATTGCTGCCTCCTATCTGTTTTCTCTCTCTGTCTTCAAATATAATTTGGAAAAAACAAGTACATTTAGCCAAACTGTCAATATTTAAAATTTAACAAGGACACAAAAGTGTCTGGTCCATGTAGTAATAATTCTGTTGGTGATTCATCAATCCCTGTTTGCTTTGTTTCACACTTTAACATATTTTGAGGTCACAGTATTGTGAAGAAACATCAATTAACGATACTGCACAGCCAAATCTGCAGTTATATACTGCAAAACATGGCAAGCTCATCTGCCCCTGAAATTTTATCAACAGGTACTAGCTGTTGATGGAGGACTGCCCCACCGCGTTGGAGGATCAAGATGGATGCCCCACATGCAAAAAGCACTGGATACACTTTTCAGGAGCTTCCCAGGGTACATGACATATTTGCAGACTGCATCGCACAAGAATGCCAAGGCAGAGGGGCTAGCAAAACTGCTGGGTGACAGCACTCTCATAGCCTTCGCAAAATTTTTGCAACAGGTAAAATATCAGATTAATAGATTACTGTCTTGTTACAATGTTTTTTCAAGGGTACCCCCTATATCAACTGATGCTCAACAGTGACAGCAAAGTCTCATAATCTGCTGGGATGGTAGGCCCACACTTACTCAAAGTAGCATTGGGCACATGACATGGTGATTATGTGAATCATAATATACAGATAAAACACAATATTCATGCTGCTAACTGTTTTAAAATGTATCTAATAACAGGATTTGCTGAACCCTCTGATCAGACTGTCAATGACTCTTCAGCAGTCAGATGTCACTCTAGGGGATGCCCACTCAATGGCAGAGGCAACACTTGATGTGTTAGAATCAGTTAAACTTGAGTAAGTATGCAAAACAAAAGCACACATTCGGGACGTCTGCTTTTGCACACTTGTAATGTTATGCAGGATACTAGAAATATGGGATAATAGTGAGTAATGGCATTATGACATTATTTAGATTTTGGATAAAACATTTACAGTTCACGTTGACATAGACCACATTTTGTGTAATTTGACATATGATCAGTTTTCTCTCTTTCTCTGTTGTTTTTTTTTTTCTCCTCATACATTCCTGTTGATTTCCAAACTATACTACTATTCCATTAATGGGCAAACTATTTTTCTTGCACCTACCCAGGAAGAGCCAAGAGGTGACTGACATTCTGGACACTAAACAACTTCAAGGGTACCCTCTGAGTTCAAGAGCCAGAGAAAAAGTAAATTTTGATCATGCACCTATGACTGATGGGATCATCTCTGCCATTAAAACTAGATTCAAGGATCTCATCACTGAAGATTTTGAGCCCACAGTAATTTCAAGTTTTAGAAATTGGCCTATCACACCACAGAAAGGTATGTTTGGTAATGGTGAGCACTGAAAAAGCAGTAATTGGTGAGAAGAGCAGTATCCAAGTTTGATGTTTTGAGTGTGTATTGGAATATTCTAGACTCCCAACTTATAATTTTGCAATAATGAGACTATCATGATTAGGAATAAACTGTGGGAAGACTCTGGGGGATATGAAATGAGCATTCCTCCTCCACCTCCATACTTTATCAGCTCCAGTCAGTTTGCTCAAAACAATGCTAAATCTCAATCATTTGATGAACTATGATGAAAGCTGAGGGTGGAAGGAGGGGGGGAGGAGGAAGGAGAAAAGGAGACCCTGTAGAAGTCAGATTTGAAACTAATTCTTTTCCCTTAGATTTGGTACCGACCATGTCAAGACACTGGCGGACAGATTTGCAACACCCCTGAAAAAGCAAGGAATCACTGCTGAAACCAAGATGTTGGTCAAAGAATGGATGGCTCTGAAAGCTGTTGTGTACAACACAAAAAGGTGACACCATTTCTCCTTATAGAGCACTACTTCAACATTTCTTTGTGAGGTTCCATATCATGTTTATGCCCATTAACTGTGCCCACTAAAAAGCCTATGTGATTTCTTCAGGTTCACCTGTGACCCATAGGTAACTTATAGTATTTGCTAAGAATCTGACAAAATAAACCCACCATGTGAATATCAACAGTATCTCTAGAAATCGCCTTAAACTTAAATATCCACTTTTGCTGTATGATTTTCCCATTTTGGATATAGTATAATAAATAACACTTGTTTTCTCATACTTTTTCAGCTGTCAATTTAACAGAGTCTCAGTCAGTCTGAGAATCCATTCACAGAATGTCATATTTTAACAACAAATACTCCCGCCAGCTTCTTTCGAATTCTACATTCATGACTCATTTACACCAGGTTTACGACAAATCTGAAGAATGTGAGGTGGGAAGATGTGCACAACTGCTGTATGGAGAAAAACATGGACAACATCCTGGCCTTAATGGATCTTCTCCTGAGCCTTCCACCTACCTCAGTGATGAATGAGCGAGCCTTTAATCAGATGAAACTCATCAAGACCAAGAGAAGACATAACCTGACTCCAAAACATCTGGATGACCTGATGCTTGTCAGATTGGAGGGAGCAAGCATAACAGACTTTGACCCCACTGAGGCAATTAACAGGTGGCAGGTTAGTGAAAGTACAGCAAACAATACACCAATATGATTTTTTGTAAGTAAAATCTAGTAAATGACATGAGGATTATGAAGAAATCACAAAATAAAGGCAGATAAATATAGGATTATCATGCTGATATCATGGCAGTTCTTTCTTCTTTGATGTTCATGTGATATTTATTTGTAATTTGATTTTAACAATAATTATACAGACACGTGTTATAAGCACACAATATTTTGATTCTTTGATAGGTGACTTCAGCAGGAAACATCAGGAGGCCAAACTACCGAAGGCAGACTCAAAGAGAGGAACAATTGCACTCTGCTGGTAGTAACCAGACTACTGATATAGTCATCCTGGACACAGGAGATGCTGCCATGGAAGAAGACAATGGAGAAGAATCAGATGACAGTGCAGACATAGACCTAGAACTAACAGAAGCTGAAGCTGATGCCCTCCTGACTAATGTCATCGAAAGATATAATTAAATTTGAACTGTTTGTTTCAAACTGTCAATATGTGTCATTTCTTCACTCTTTTTTACAGATTAGAAAAAAAAGCTTTTTTTGATTTTCTTATTATTCGTTTTGATTTTTCGGTCAGACAAACCATCGTCCGGTCAGACAAAACTCAGCTGCTTGTCTGACCGAATGTCCGGCACATTTTGACCTTTGTTGACATGTCTGGAATCTGATATTACCTGACGGCTATGCTCTTCGATCTTCCGTTTCTAATGAGTCTATGGAAAGGATGGAAGGAGTAAACGATTGACAGAGCGCGGTTAACGATATACTTCCATTCTCCTTGTCTTTCATTAGTTTACTCATTCATTCACTTACTCGTTCGCTCGACCGCCTACTTACCCACCCACTATGT
>JAWQUT010000373.1:90008-104274 GCA_033807755.1 Ellobium chinense | reverse complement strand
TTTTTTTCTTGAAATTCCAGGTATTCCTCAATTACATTACTTCTCATCTTTCAATCTTTTCATTTTTTTTTTAATGTGCACATATGCGCTCACAAATGCACAGTTGGAAAGGCATGGATTTTTTTGCACATGGCCACAGTCACACCGCTGTAGCATACGCCGGTGTGGGCCTACAACAAGGCACAACCAAACACTGAAACAATGGAATGCTGTTTTTTGTCTACATTGTTCCTACAACAGCTCTCACTTGAAGGAAACACAAGCCTATCGTATGTCTGGGTGGCGCTAAGCTCCTGGGATGCCCTGCCTTTGTTTGGCGCTGGCTGTTTTGTTAAGGAAAGCTGGTATCACTTTTATTGTTGACATCTGAGAGTAAGAACTACAGCCACCCTTTCTCTGATTTCGTCTATAGAGAGATTAGACGTCCGAAACTGTAAGAGAGAAGAAAGCTGCCTGTCGTCACAGAGAAAGAAAAAAAATAGAATTGAAATGGGCAGAATATCAAGAGTGGTCAGAAGAAGGGCAGGCAGGCAGGTAGGCGGGCAGGCAGGCAGGCAGGCAGGCAGTCAGGCAGGCAGGCAGGCAGGCAGATATTATTCTCCTCATATATATGGGGCGAGGAAAGCAGAGAACTAGAGGTGGCTCGATGTCTGTAATTTTTTAAGTATCGTAATGTTTAATACTCATTTTTCAGGCTACATGCTCTGAGTATCAAAAGTATAGATTCTATTTCGATTCTGTCGGTCGAATTTCTATACACTTCGGTCCTTTTTGAATGATATTCTTCGATATTTTCGATACCACTGCAAGAACAGTAAATCCAGGTCAGACAAACTGTCACCGACGAGATGGCTAAACAATGATGAATGGACCAACAGGGAAGGTGTTAAACATGCAAAGAGTCATACACAAAAGGGATGGATGCAAAGAAGGATGATCTTACACAAAAAGGATGGATGGAAAGAAGGACCATCTCGGTGTATGAGCAAGGCAACAAGGAATGTATGAAAGGACGGACGGACTAACGGTCGGACGGAAGAACGGACAGATGAATGCACACACGAAAGAAAAATGAAAGAATCTGCAAATAGCAGTGAAAGTTGGCTTAATGAGGATACTGAACTGACAGATTAACGGACAGGCAGACAGACAGCAGGCCGGCCGACAAGCAAGCAGACAGACAAACAGACAAAACCAGGTCCCAAGTACCGTTACCATCCACGAACTACAAAGAGCAGCCCAAACACAGAGGATAGGTGAGAAACCTAGACTAAGTACATCAAGCACATGTGAGCCCACCTAATGAGTTAATTGGCTAGCATAGCAGAGCTGCCTGCGGTAACGTTTCATCTGCTTGGTGCCGTCTGGTAGAAACATTGTTTCAAGACCTGCCTAACATTATAGCCGACTCTGCTTAGTTGCCAACACCACGGGAGCTTACATGTAGAAATACTTGCGATTATGCGGAAGGAGCGATTCAAGTTTCAAGAGTTATCGATATCTCTAAGCCTAATCTGCGTCCTCAGCCAGGCACTTACAACGGTGCACAAAATATATACAACAGACAAACAACATTAGTGAAACAAGAGAGAGGAAGAAAGAAAGAAAGAAAGAAAGAAAGAAAGAAAGAAAGAAAGAAAGAAAGAAAGAGACTCAAAAATCTTATCTTACTTACTACGTACATGAACCTCGGCCTAAAACAGTCCAAATGGAGATCGGATGGATCAATCTCAGAAACAAGCATGGGAATAAATTTTCAGTACAGAATGCGCGAACAAAAACAAAAACTACAGTAAGATCTCACTTCACAAATTCGAATTTCAAGGTCCCAGTACCTATTCAGAAATTCAAGCTCATGAGATGTTTCAGAACGTTAAGAAGATTTAATGTAAGACTCTTATAACGCACGGGCGAGGAATTCGAATGCAATGGGTGACCTTTGATGGTGTGAGGTTCAGCTATGTTAAATCAAGATCAGGCTAGATTCATTTCTAAGGATCAGCATTTAACCGGCTATATTACATCCGACGTGTATGTTTCAACATTTTTACCATATATAAAAAATGCATCCGGCTATCCAAACTTTACAGAAGTCTTAGTACCTCTTTACTCTTGGTCTATTATTATAAGTTTTTAACGCAGTTCGAAGGACATATATACATACAGCACTGAATTTGAATTCTTTCAGGCTTCTATAGGATCCTACACTGTCTGAATTTTTTATCACTGAAAATTTTCTTTTACCTCTTCTTCTTAACACTGACGTGCAGTTAACGGGACTACATTTAAATCGGTTACATGTCAGTGTATTTCCTGATATTTGCTGCCGTCTCACGGGGAAATACTGTTTGCTCGACAAACTCACCAGAGATGCAAAAAAAAAAAAAAAGATTAGAAATTAATTATAATTAGATTTAGACTTAATCTGCGTTTCACTTCAATAAAGGAATGGCGTGTACACTTGACAATTATCTGAGAGAATAACATAGATGGAGAGGCAGAGAACATCAGATACCAGAAGGTGACTTTAATAGATTATGGGAGTGGTCTTCTCTGTGACACGGCAGATTGATGGAAATACAGGAATGTCTTAGTAAAATAAAATACAGCTGAGGTGAGCAGAAACGATAGTGAGACACAGCCCGCACAACAGGAGATCACAAATCGCTGAGTACATTGCACTGCTGCTGAGCGTAATCAAAAACGACCAAAACACACACATACACACTTCAACATCAATTCAGTCGTAACCTTGGTTACTGGTGGCGCGTCCAAATTCAATGAAACACAAGGAAAATCTAAACAAAAGGGCATCACAGATATCACCAGAAGCACAGATGGCAAGCACACACGTCATTAACGACTGAACAACTACATTGCATTATTCGGCTGTCCCTTCCGTCGGAATGTCAAATCTAGGAAAAACTCCATGCGCTCAAGAGTTCAACAAATATTATGGGAACCATTTTTAGGACCAAAGTCGTCAGCACTCGTGACTGACCCACCTAGGTTAACGGACCTTCACAAGGCATGGCCAACATCGCAGCACAATATTCTGCAACGACGATTATTTATGAAATTATAATGGGCTGGAGAGGAAAAAACATGAATCCACGATCAAATTACATTAGGATCTCGATCCTGAATATCACAGTAACAAGGATACCTCATTATTAGTAATTCAGAGCTCGCGTATTAACTATGGGACCTCTTACCATCGTAAGAATTACATTACTATTAAAAGCACGTTTAGAAGCTTTCAACACGCAGAGTCAATGTATTTCTTAGGATGGTTAGACATTCCATCGTTAATGACAAGCTCTCAAATGACTTTCTAATGCCCAAATTCATTGTTATGTTATCGATTTATTATTAAGGTTGACCTCGATAGCAATTAAACACATCTACATTTCAATCAGAATCCTTTCTCTGCACAAAGGCATAACAAAGAGAAAAGAAAGGATCTGGGAACAGAACATTACACCGACTCAGTGTTCTCTCCAGACCGCCTAGTTATATGATTTATCCCTTGAATTTCAATAAGCCCTTAACATAAAATTACACTAAAAGTGTGCCGAATCTCTCATTGTCCTTTTCTAACTTACAAAATTTGCATAACTTGAGGGGAAAAAAATCCCTCTAAAAACTTACACGTTCCCCTCTCAAATTTATAACAAGTCAAGGGTGTCTCTCCCAGCTCAAATGGCCAGGGAAAACACTGCTGAATACTGTATACAGGGAAATCTGGAGATGGCTTAGTAACATTGTTGAATGGACAGACCAGCGGATAGCCAGTCAGGGCACTGGATGTTCAAGGACGCGAGGTTCCACAGTAAGGAATGAAGATACCAACAGTACCTGGCATTTTGGTTTGCAGTTTTGAATAATCCCTATGAAGTCAGAAAATCGGCCATAGGGAGGGAGGAAAGGGGTTGGATTTGAATTTCAAAGGCTTAATAAATAGGTGCAAATACTTTTGTAGACTCAGAATAGGTCAGGTTTAGTCACTCAAGCATAAACTTTGTGGTTGCGGCTCAGTCGGTAACATTACCCTGTTCACTGCGTGAAAAGACTTTTATTTATTACGCAAACTGGTTCACTGCCAAAGTTCTCAAAATCTAATTTAAGTCTTCGGGCTATATTTTCATGTGTCAAAATTTGGAGAAAGTGTTACACAATATATGTGAAAAGTATTTTGGCATAGGATCCCTGAATAAGTTGATGAGGGGTGTAAAAAAAACCTTATATAGCCAACAGTGGAAAAAAAAAAACCTTTGGCATCGCCATACCTTGAGAGGAAGAGGACCACATAATACGCGTATAGTTTGGTCTCCTTTGTCCTCTTACTTTATACGATAAAACAGCAAAGAGGAGAGACTGTGCGAATTACTATCGACGCGTTAGGAAGCCTCCGTCGTTCCCAAAAGTTCTAACCGGAGAACAGTGATTTCCTGGCAATCTCTAGCACCGCACTCAGTGATGCGTGCATAATTGAAGGCTCGAGACCGCAAGTGATCCATCGCTATACATTTTTTAGGCCACGCTGATATCGGAAACAATGAACGTCAATTTGTCATGGCGTGCAACAAGTGTGTTCATTCCCCGGTATTTACGACCTGATTTATCGCTGCTGTTGTTGTTATAATGTTGCTGTTCCTTTGTTTCATGGCCACTGACTATGACGGCTGTGTGGCTGTTGATGAGGCCGGGGAAAGCAACAAACAGACCTGTCGAAACTAGAGACGAGGCTAGCCGCTTTTCCAGCAGTCTCCGAAAGAGCCACGGCTCTTGGTGATTTTTAATACGACTAAATCGAACAAACGAACAACCTTTACAGTAACCCATCACAGGTTTAAATATACAGTGGTCTCCGCTTATGAATACATCATATGATGGCAAAAGAACCCGATCCATCTTAGAATCTGCAGACGTCATAAATATAGAATGTTTTTCCCTCAACAAAATTTTTTTGCTAATGAAATCTGCCTTGTGAAGACAATCAGCGTCAGAATCCAGTGCTTTGAGGCTCCATCTACAGACAAGAAATGTAACTTTTTAAACCGTCCATTGCTTGAAACAAAATTATAGTCTTTACACGATAGAGGTTTCAAAGACAAGACAATCAGCAGCGTTAACTGCATTAATGCAATTTCCATTAGAACTCATTCCACAAAAGAGCCATTTTTTTCCTTCTCTCATAGGCCCTATTATTATGCGAAGATCACGTCTTATCTCTTTATAATATGCTGTGCATTGACAAAGGGCGTGGTTTAATCACCAAATAATGTTGAACATTCATTACTCTCTTCAACCGAGAATCTCCACTATGGTTGTCAACAGTAGCAAAGACCTGTCTGGAAACCATAATCCATAAAGAACACATTAAGAAGATTTTCCTCTCTCACTCCCAACTGCCTATTCCCAGAAAATGTTACATCGACGAACGTTGTTGAATGTTCGAATACAATGACTTTATTTTTCACTGATTTTTCACAGTTCACCTCACGCTTCCTAAGCTAGGTTTAATCTAGTTCATACAGGACACTAACCCAAAAACACTCTAAAAAAAACAGCAATTTAATGTTACGCAGACACGGCGCCAGACTTTCCGCTTAGATCACTTGTTCTTCTTCCGCTCTTACCCCACCAATCAAATCGCCTCATTCGGGTCAGCGAACAAGAAACAAAAGGGGGACAATACAACACAAGCAAGGTGTTTGGGAAGGGGAGCAACACGAGTTGTTTGCCCTCTTCACAAAAGATTACGCTAATCGAGCCTCAATGATTAACCCTTATCGCGCTGTGTACATGGGAGATTAACTCTTCTGGGAGGATCGAAAGTATGTGACTGCCCCGCAGGCAAAAAGCAAAGGCAAGCCAATTTGGTTGACCCTTTGTATCATACATGATTTTTGCTGCTAGAATGTCTGGAATGCAGTTGTTTGTGACTCTCCCCCCCTCTCTCTCTCTCTCTCTCTCTCTCTCTCTCTCTNCCCCCCCCCCTCTCTCTCTCTCTCTATCTCTCTCTCATTTGCAGTCAGACATCAACCTCTAGACTATTGATTACTGCAGTTCGGCTGGTTGGAAGCATTCATTTTTTTAGTCCAGTTTGGAGGCCCTTCACATAATAGTTCTTAGCTATAGTTTCAGTTAATGTCTTCTCGGTTTTTCTGTTGTTTTTTTTTGGTTACAACACAAAGTAGAGACCGCTAAATGGTAAAACACTTCATCACAACTTTCTTTTTATCCTACCAGTTTTTCAGGTAACAGTTCCTGTAATGTCTACTTAACAGCCACTTGATAATCGCAATTAGTTCCATGTTTCGCTAGGGGATGCAAACACAAGCAGAAACAATCTATTTATACAAGATAAAGACAAGGTTGAAGAAAGTGGAGGAAAGGCAGAAATGTTAATTACACCCATCACACTTGGGGGTTGGTGAGGGAGCAGGAGGAAGTGATGAGGGAGAGATGTGAAGGGGCAATAATATATATCTTTTCCTAAGAGTGTGGAGTATCAATGGAACAGCACATTATCATCCCAAAAGTAAAAAGACATTTTCACAAATTTTTGATACTAAGATAAAATTTCACACAGCAGATTTTGGAAATTTTTTACCGGGGAAGGGAAAAACATTACAGCTCCAAACCTGGATAAGAACGTTTGCTTGCTAATGGGGACCACACAAATGCAACCATTAAAACTTGTCTTAAGGATAAAGGAGGTTCAATCATGCAGGATTTAAGCCAGCAAATCTGCTAATCATTTAAGTCATGTTTTGAATCAGAGCTATTATGAAGAGACATTTCGTGGTGTATGCCTAGGAGCAATATAATAGCTTGTGAGGGGGCTGACACAGCTGCCTAATCAATATATTTCTGAAAATTGACACTGTGAGGTTTTATCTTGCAGATCTATGATGATATCTCATTTATTTTGACTTCAATATCATTTCCCAAAACAAACTCATTAAAAGGAAGAAATAATCATGCCAAATATCATGTCTTTGATTTGTCATCATTTCCAAGAGCAAGATTGCCACAGAAAGTTAATTTTTTTTTTCTTTTGCCTACCAATTTCCTTATTTTCAAGTGGATTAACATTTTTATTATCATAATCATCCCAGACAACTTTTTATCCCATCAATTCACTGTTGGGTTCAACAAGTATTCTGTCAAGCACATGTAATTTATAACAGATCCACAATTCCAAGCATAATAATAATGAACCACCAATACAATGGTGCTGGCAAGTTTTGCTAATTCCAAGTATTTTCCAGTCTTTGAAATACTCATTACAATTTTTCATGACTTTTCTAGATTCTTTAGCACTCCTCCAAGACAAAAGTTACATTCATGAAATAAACATTTGTAACACAAATGAGAAAATGACATACCTTGAATTCCTCCTCTAGAAGTAGAAGATCACTGTTACTCCCTAACATGAGGTTCAAGTTAAAAAAATCCTGAAGAAGACATGAAATTTTCTGATCATTCTATGATTACTATACAAGAAAGGCAAAACACCACATAACAATCAAAATTAAATGATCCAAGCCTCATAACAGACTTCTATCATGTACAATGGCACACAATATCTAGCTATACACACTCCCATAACTCTCATTTGTGAAAAATTTTTTTAAAAAGCTTTATAGTGTTTCGAGCCAATTGCCATAAATTTCATTTCACAGGAATATTGTACTGACATAATTTTTAAGCCTGGAACTTTAATACATGATGTAGAAAGAGAGGTAATGATATTGATATGACACACTCAAAAGTTGATTTGAAAGAACTGTCACTTACAGAGATGTGTTATGGCGAGGCATCACTGTATATTTAACTCAACAAGAAATGGTGTTCATCAGTCCACCAACTGAATAACATGTCACACTTCACTTGACAACCTCAGTTTCATGTATACATTAGAGATGAAGTTCATCCTAGCTGTTCATAATATAAAGTTATGAAACTAAAATTTTATGATTACACACCATACCTGCTACTGCCACAAGCTCAGGTCAGTTAGACCTAAAGCTTTTCAAATTATTTATATCATTGACAGGGACAGGCTTTTGTATGGAGATTCAGCCTTTTCACAAGTTCAGTGTGTGTAACTGATCCAACCCACTCAAGCATAGTATTTAATATGGAAATAAGTTCCGCATGGTTACTTCTAACCTGCTTTACCAAGATAATTCCCAGCTGTAACATGCTGACCCACAACCTCTAAATGAATACAAGAGTGCTAATAAGAAAAGTTATCCAAGATTACAGGAAATGGAGATGGCTGCTCCCATTTCCCTTAAATCCATTTACCACCTGGAGAGAAATCTTATTAGCAAGTGAAACAACTGAAAGCAAATTTATTGTCGTCCAATTTCCAAGTGTTCTATGTCTACTTAATGTAATCTTAAACTTTCCTAATGTGTGCTTGGGTTGTTGTCAGGGACAGATTTAGGGAAGAGAAAGCCCTCTTGGAAGGGTCCTTGGTCAATATCTAGGGATCATCTGTCTTCCCTAACAGTAACATCCTCAGCCCTAATCCTGCTCTTAATTTAACCATAACCTGAGAACACTATGGAGGAGTCAAAGAATTCTACCAAATGGACATGAAACACTTGTAAACTGAGGTGATATGTGGTACTGCCATGACCATCTGTGATCTAAGCTCTATTCACATTCATGCATGCTTGATTGCAAAAAGCAGTAGGAAGTAAAGTGAAAATGCTGTATGCGATTTTACTATGACAGTGCAAAGTGGTGGTAGCAAATAATTTACAATCAGTCATGATATTATCAGATCCAATGAACCTCTAAAATGAGACAGAATTCGTACCTAATTAAGGCTATTTTCCAACAGAAGAAAGAATGCGTACATAGTACAGTGGAGCCCGAAAGAAATGAATTAGCTTGAGTATTCAGTTGCAGTGAATTTGTGCCGATGTTCTGACCTACTATTTCTTTATTTTCTATGGATGAAATCGGCTTCCTCATCCAGACTTTCGCTAAATTTTAACTCTGAATCAAGGGTTGTGAGCCATTTCCACACTGTCATGATAAGATTTATTACTGTAATCACTAACCCAATTATCGGCTCATAACACCTCCGCTCCCAAGTTTAACAAAACCTGATGACATCATGTTGTGAGTGGTGTGGATGTTGTGGGGTTGGGGAATGGGCACGGGGGGGACCATTCAGTTAATCAATCTATCCTATATATATCATGGACGTACCGCACTCCATTCACACACACTGAGCAACACACATTCTTAACATCCCCCCTCCCCTTTTTTTTAACAGATGCTCCACAAAGTCATCATAACAATATTATGTGATTGTACAAACTGTTTCCATTGCAAAATGGTTAATGTGAATTCTGGTTGAAGTGAACACCTCTCTCCAGTCCCAGACTATTCAATGTACTGTATACGTAATGTACAAGGAGGGCGGGGACAACAGCATAAAACCTGAAACAAAATGACCCAGTGTGCTGCACATAGACTTCACTATGCTTATTACAAAATATATGAGACACCCTAAACTTGCACACTTAAAAGAAACATACATCTGACTCTAACTGTTGTGGAGTGTGCGGGATGCTTAAATGTGTATGCAAATGAACATTTTTATCCAATACCATGCTATGTGTTATAACTATCAAATGAGGGGAGGGAAAATAGAAAGAGCATGCTGATGAGTTCTGATGATGTATGCATTACATCTAGGCCATAACACAAATGATTAGTCCACCACCATTTATTCACTGAAGTATAAATATAAAAATCCCACCAACTGAATCACTTCAAATGAAACATGATAGAAATGATGAATATTAATTATATTAAAGAGTACAGTAATTGCAGGATCTATATCAAAACTGTATTGTATTAAGTTATTCAAACTGCACCACAAAGCAGCAAGAAATACTAATCCAAGATATGTGCATGGGAGATAACATCTGAAAAATTAAGCTCAAAATTGTATGCATGTAGTCCATTTGAGATGCAGATATAATATTCAAGGTCGCCTTCAACTAATATGATGTGGTTAAAATCTGCACATAATAAATCTAAACAAACATCTTGTTTGTTTTGGCCAGGTTAGTTTGGAGTGTTTTCTCCAGGTTATATGAGTTGGGGGTAACATTCCCCCCATGTCGTAAATCTGAGCATCAGACCTGAGTATTTTGAATATTTTTCCTATTCTTTCTGGTTTCTGAAAAAAAATAAGAGGGAATCAGCATGCGTTCAATGAACATGCTGGGAGGATTTTGAAATGCAAGAGGCAAATTGAGTGATCGTGCGATCTGGGAAAAACCCTGCACTTCAAAATATGGGCACTGGCATTGCCACTGCATCAAGCATGGGAGCAAAAAAGGAAAGAAAAAACATTGTGCAGTTTAAAACATTGTGCAGGCAATCGGGCAAGACTAGAATGGGTACTAAATATAAGCACATTAAACTACATGTTTGCAGCATTATGTAGGTTGTAAACAAGCAGCCCACAATGTGGGAAACTCCAGAGTCAGAGGCCCCCATGAAAGGAGGAGAGAAAAGAAAGAGGAAAGATGAGGGAAGGAAGGAGGGAGAGAGATAAAGAAGAAGGATGGAGTGAGAGCTGCACTTCTCAAGACACAAGGATGTGTGTGGGGAGGAGAGGAGAATATAAAACAGGGTCAAAAACAAGTGAATTTCAACTGCTCTACAAATAAATATCCTATCCTGCAGCGATACATATGTAATAATATCAAAGAAGGCAGCTTGAGTAGTGTTTTTTATTTTGGTGAAAATAAAAAAGTTAACCAAAATGTAATTTGTCAGTAAATGTAGAGTTGACTCTTTACTACAATCTAGATTCTAAATCCAAATCTGTGACATCTGATTTTTATCTGTCCAGTTTCCTTTCACCATTTTGAGTATCACATTATGGTGGGGTCATGCGAATCACGCAGTTGAAATCACATGCCAATTTGTAATATGTCTATGGTTTATGCTTTTTTTTTTCCTCTGACTTCTTCTATTTGACAAGATTAGAAGGAAAAAAAACATTTGTTTTTCAGTCGTATGTGAGCTTAGATTCCTGAAGAAGTGACACCATTATAACCGGTATATTCTGCCACTTATCCAAATGCAAGCATGCTAAGAATTTTGCCTACTTTCTAAAAAAAACACTTCTAAAACAAGGGAAGGAATTCTGAAAGACCATGCATTTAACAAATAAAATAAGTGAAAATCACGAGGTCATAAGCCGAAATCAAACCATGTCTGGAAAGGAATTTTGAATGAGACTCACGTCTATGATGGGAATCGTGCTAACTGATACAATTAAAACCCTAATCCTAACTTTAACCCTAATGCCCATCAAGACAGAACCATCACAAAACTCGCATGAAGCGAGTCTCTAATCTTTTAAAGTTATATCAGTTGAGACAAGAGTATTATGTGTGAGTCTCATTTGGAAATCCACTTTGTGTCTGTCTGCATGGTAATCCACCCATGGAATTTCTACACTAATGCTCACAAGTACTAATGAATCAGTTTTTATTACCTTTTCCTACTCACTACTGTGCTAAATTTTTATTAATTGCAATGTACTCTGGTGTGGTGTTACAGCTGATAAAAAAAAAAACCAGGATCCGAAACTCATGCCTCCTAATACAATTCTACACCTATCCGTAACCCTATTGCCCATCGAGACATGCGAGTACTGTTGAGGTGAGTCTGTCTAGATTCTTATCTTTAAAACTCACTGAGAGACAGGATCATCACCATCAGCACTTTTCTGCTTGCCTTTATTTTCCATGCTTTTAGTTACATGACTCAAGAAAAATGGTGTCCTATTAGGGTGCTTCTCTTCAGTTCAACATCTTAAAAGCAGTCTTTGAGCATGGATTACTCATTTACTGGTCTAGTTTAGATGTCTAGACTCTGGTGAATTTAAGCTGGTTTGTTGTTGGGGTTTTTTTTTATCAGAATTCTTAGAAAGTAGAAAGAGATGTAAAATTAAACTGCAATGTGATTACTGATTAGAAAAAGAAAATGTTAATGTGTTGAAAGTGTGAAGCGCATTTGGAATTCCTCCCAAAATGAGTAAGCTGACGATATGCCCTACCTCATTCCTCGATCTCACGTGTTATCTTCAACTGTGTCAATGAACTGACAGTGATAATCATCAGTCAATCGAAATCAATGAGCGATCGATCAATAAAGAAGTCACCGACACCAATGCAACTTGTTAATCATAAAGTCATCAGTCTATTTGGATTTCGGAAATCATGAACACCATCACTGTCAGACTGACTTTGGGTGTTATAATCATGAATCTCAAAGTCTATAAATAAAATAGTCAGGATCTCCGAGCAATTTGAATTTCTTCGAAGAATACTGTAAATAAACAATAGCAGCCAACCGGAAGCGGCTTAGGACGTAGTCGAACATTTGATATAAGAATTTTCTTTTTCCACCAAACTGTGTCTGTGCGTTACATTTTTTTTTTTTGCGATCAGCACCACAGAGAAACTTGAAAAAATATTATGATTTTACCAAAGGTTATCATCTTCGTCATTAATATGTTGGGGTTTTTTTTAGCCATAGATTGTAAGAGTGTCTGCGTTCAAGTACTCAAACTATACTATTGTACCATATGTATCGATACGACAGATTACTTTACATCTGTTGATACGGTTGCCGTATCTACGCTAATTCTGAATTCAGGTCTATTAACACTGACAGCGCTGACCCAAGAGATATTAAGAACAGGGGTAGCTATCTGCTTCACAGCCTAAAATCCACTATATTTTTTAAAACATGTTCACCCCGTTACACGCTTCCTTCGCCCGAGCGCTTCTGGAAAAAAGCAGCTTGAAAGCCGGGATTTTCACACCTCGCGGGCCGCCATAACTGGTCATTCGGTTAGCGCGGGAGAGAAGCGTGACGTCAAAAAGCGAGAGGCAAGCTAGCAGTCGTTGTGCGAAGAGAATTAATATGCACATGCAATAACTTTTCTTGGTGCTAAACTTTATGCCCTTCTTTCATACATGATCAATAGGTCTTTTGTTGAAGACTGTGAACAAGCGCCCGACTTTGATTGCAATGCTGTAATCTTAGAAATGGCAGGATAAATATTTGGTACAAAGGAGGATCTCTCTGAGCACTGACTGAGTCGCTTTATTAATGTATGCATAGCCTATGTATGGTTGTCTGTGCCGTTTTTTTTTCTTTCCTGTGCTGTTTAATGAGCTCTCATTTTTCTGCGATTCTGACAATATTTATCATTTGCCTGATGAGTACATTTAGATTATTAAGTTCAAGTTCAAGTTTATTAGGCACTTGGCCAGTGACAAACATCAATAAGTTTACAAACATGAAAGAGTCTCAAGCATACTGTGCCTCATGTGATCCACCTTCAGACATTTCATTCATACTCTAC
Organism: Ellobium chinense; assembly: GCA_033807755.1. NCBI lineage: Eukaryota > Metazoa > Mollusca > Gastropoda > Ellobiida > Ellobiidae > Ellobium > Ellobium chinense. Next base: position 90,839 of record JAWQUT010000373.1, on the reverse strand, counting down.
TCATTAAATTACAACATACTAATTTCTAAATAGCTTAAAGTAAAGTACTGAAGTAACTCAGAGAATAACATACAATCCAAAAGTAATGTCATTTAAGTTCAACTTAACTGTTACAGTAATATGTTGTTGTTGTTTTTGACATATACCAGTGATACAGATACAGATACACCCACATAGACACACACACATACTCACACACCTACACACACACACCCACGAAGAAGTCACACAGCAGGACAGGATTTGATTGACAACTAATATTGTCTCAGGCAGTGTTTTCTGCGCTTAGTGGAGATGCTAATTGCATTACTAGTCATAAATCAGTCAACATGCTTTGAAGAGCCGGTCAAACAGCTGGCATATCGACGCGAAAATATATAGTTTGACACTCTTATGTTGGTCAGAGATGACCACGGGGATAATTTGGAGATACTGTACTTGTGAAATCTTTTAGGGTTTGGAAAGAAAGAATCGGTCTTCAAGATCATAGAGAAATATGAAATGGACCATAGCAATTAGCATGGATATGCCATGTTGAGCATAGCAAAAGGGACGAGATGGGGAGGGGAAGGTGGAGAGAAGGGATAGATGGATGGGCACAGTTTCAGGAGTGAAGCAAAGACGTTAGATTCACAATGTCTATGGAGTTGAGAGTGGGAGGGAGAGAAAGGGGGATAAGAAGCAATAAAAGAAAGTGAGAGTCTGAATTGCTATGGGGAAAAAAGCTAAAAGGCAGGTAACTAATAGTGACTCAGGGAACAAAAGCGCCCTAGCTGCCCTCTCTCTCTCTCTCTCTCTCTCTCTCTCTCTCTCTCTCTCTCTCTCTCTCTC
>JAWQUT010000373.1:0-87703 GCA_033807755.1 Ellobium chinense | reverse complement strand
TCTCTCTCTCTCTCTCTCTCTCTCTCTCTCTCTCTCTTTCTTTCTCTCTCCCTCTCTTCTCTGGAAAATAGGAAGTACATGTACTGTATAGGTTTTAATCTTTAAAGGGAGACAAGTAATACCCCCCGCTCAACCAAAGAATAATTCCTACTAGCCCACCATTCTTAATTATCACGTTACACAGGATATTACCAAAGATTATATACTAGCACAAAAAATAACATCTGTAAAATAGCCTACCTAATATCTATGATAGAAATGAATGAAGAATGTTTTCTGTTTTGTATGTTCTCTTGTCTCCCAGCCTGCCTGCCTGCCTGCCTGCCTGCCTGCCTGCCTGCCTGCCTGCCTGCCTGCCCGCCTGCCAGCCTGCCCGCGTATCTGTCTGTTTGCTTGTCTTCCTCCTCGTATGCCTGCCTGCCTGCCCGTCCACCCGTCAACCTATCTGCCTGCCTGCCTGTCAGTTTACTTGTATAATTAATAAATATGTGTCTCGGTTAGGCCTAGATTAATACTAAATTGAGAAGAAGAGTGTTTGGGAAGCGAAGTGATTCCTTTATTGTGTAGCAGCAAGCTGTATCACGCACATTTTTTTAAATATATGTCTGTTATGTGAAGGGTAACACTAACAGATTAGTGGCTGGTGTTTACTTCGTTTTTGAGTTGCTTGTGATTGTACTGATTTCGACAGTCAGTCCATAATGATGTCATTTTTATTTTGTGAATTTAGTCCATCGGTAAGCCTTGACTAAGCGGTATACCCTCTCGCGGCTAAGGGGTGCCAAAACTAAGCAAATGATACTTTTTTACTGGAGTGATAACCTAGGGTGACCTGTCTTGTTATTTATCGTGTTAATTTGATGCTACACAGGTAAGAGCATGTTTGGTCTTGACAACACTCTAGTCTGAGTAACTCTACCAGTGATCATGTGCAGCTGAGTGAAATAGGCTTCTGGGAATAGTCACGTGACTTGCTGTTCAGTCAAACCATGTATCCGTGAGTGTGTAGATGCACCTAAGTTCAGACAAAATGTTTGTTTCTCCAAGCAGCACACCACTTCAGATCAGAGCTTGGTTGTGCAGTGTAAATATGTTGTCTAATCTGATCAAGTTCATCAAGAGTTTGTGTGAATGAAGATTTTTTGTTTTCGTTTTTGTTTATAAACGATCTGAGAGAACATTAAACTGCAGAGAAACACAATGGCTCCGATGAAATGATTGTTTTCGTGTTTAGGAAACTCATGAAACGTTTGCAATTTTTGTTTCGTTAACAAAGTAACCCCATAAAATTTTCCGTCACAGAGTCGTAGAATAATAACGTGCCGATAGGTGTATGCTGGCACGGTTTATTCGTACGTTTACCTGGTCTATAGATACACCCCCGTACTCCCCCGTCCAGTGCCTGCAGCTGTTTATGCCTACTGATGCGGAAGAGGCGAAACTGGTTAGGAATGTTTGTAGCTTAAGTTGAGTGACCTTCATTTGTGTTTTGGATTCATCAGACATAGTCTCCATATATTTGCAACATGCCTAAGCAAAATACACCGAAGCGTGTGCGAACAGCGGTGGTGGAGGACACACTGTTGATGAAAGTTGTCCAAAGATATTTCAAGCTTGCTGGGGTTATGTCTGCGATTTGGCTTGTCGGCTACTTCAAGTTTTCAGTTAGCTGGTTGTGGCTTCTCTTAGTCGTGTACGTGTGGAAGGAGAAACATACAGCTGCAAAGCGCCACAAAACAGCAATCTCACAAGAGATTGCAAGAGATGAGAAATCAGTTATTTTAGCCAGGGTGGAGGATTTGCCATCATGGGTAAGTTAGCTGCTGACAGAGAAGTGGGTGTGGTCTATTATTATGATTGATGTCCACTGCCGGCCACTCAAAAGACCAGGTGTATCTTGTGTGCTGGTGGACATGGACGAGTGGGTATTACATAAGATATTAAGACCTCTCAGAGTGAATAACATGTTTATATGGTGTCTCTATGATGGGAAGGTCACAGCTGTTGTGTACAAGAAGAGCTGTGAGTGCTTGACAAAAGGTATGCACACTTCAGTGCAGTACAGGAATTCTGGATAAAATGAAGAGTATCTATACTCTATAGAGCTTCTATGAGAATCAGTGGGCTTCCTTTAATCACAGTTATTTCACCAGACACTTTTTCTTCTCCTCTTCTCCCCTCCCCCTCCCCCACCTCATCCCCAAAATCTGGGTATCCACTAGACAGGAATGAGGGAAGAGATGCATATTTTTGTCAAGTATGGGAAAAAGAAAAGATGAGAAGCTTTCCACTTGAGGTTAATGGTACTATTTTTAAAAAAGGATGCTATAAATTGCTCAGATGCTTACAGAGATGCTCAGGTCCAATTTGTAACTTAAATGTCAAGAAATATTGCACATCTAAATCCCTAACATTGAATTTCTGAAATTACAAACTGTGATGTTGTTCTGCCACCATGCCAAGACAGTTTGACATTTGGGTCAGTTGGGGAAGCAAGTTTTTTAGTAAAAAATTCAAAGCTTGCTTAAAATCTAGTAAGGAACCATACTTTTTCAGGTAGTGTGTATTTAGTCCAACGTATGAATTTAAATAACTCATTTACATAACTATGTGCGGTGTCCTGGATGTGAAGAGCCCAACTCACCAGTATGATTCTCTGACATGTCCTTCTGTTTATCTTCTTGGCATTGTGAACATGGTGTTTGTAATAAATTTAAAATCCAGATTCTTTCCGTAGTCAAAATGTAAAGTAAGCACCATTTCTTTTTATTATGCAGTTATTGCAATCCCTTGAAAATAACCTTAAATAGAAAAAAGTCTTGAACAAGAAGCAGTTCAAAGCAATTAGTTAGAATTTAAAGTAAAATTTGACCTCGGACCCATTCTTAAATCAATACACAACTGACAATTGACAAACAGTTGTCCTTGATCTTGTAAATTCCCAGTTTTTAATCGCAACCCAAAGTGTTTCAGGAATTTTATTTGTGGCCAAGGTTGCCAACTCACAGATTATGAACAGCAGTCAGCAGTAACCATATATGTTCTGCATTATAGGATAAGAGCAGAATATAAGTAGTGAGTGTGTGCATCTATGCATCCACGTCTCCACTCAGGGCGTGGGAGCACAATCTCTATACCTTAATATCTAAGGCTGGAATCCATGCTCCCCCTTGACCTGAGACTCCTTCATTCCTTTGCGCACAGCATGTTAGCTCAAGGCTTTGTTTGTTTTGAACTGTCTGTCAGATGAGAAATCCAGCCATCAGGAGAACATTTATGAATGTGTGGATAGATAAGTGTGTGTGCCGTCTGAAAAAGAGAGAGTGAGGGAAGGAGGGGAATTAATAGAAGGATGGTTGTTGGGAGGATGACTTAATTTGTAAGTCTGTGAATGTATTAAATTCTCAGAGCCTGTCTTGGGAATAAGAACTGTACAAATGTAATATACAATTATTATCTCCCACCAGCCACTTTTTAGGTGAATGAAAGGGACCAATCACCACATGGGAAGCAGTTAATTAAATCATCCCTATTTATGTCAACAAACAAGCGTCCCTATATTCTATCATAGTTCATTGTTTACTCCCCAGGGTGCAAAAATTGTACAACAGCTTGTCAATGCATGATGATAAAAATGCTTTCAAAGGCTTGAAAATTGACACCACAGCTTGGGGCTGTCATTCACTTACCTGTTGTACTTGTTAGCTAATTGGAAGTTGATTGCAGCTCCCCAGGAGCATTGATTGTGTTGTAATTAAACATTGATCTGATTATCAGGTGAACTGACTTTAAATTAAAAGATGCAGTGTATGTCTTACCTCTTTGCATCCATTAGATCTTGGCCCTCCAGTAATTTCTTCTTTATTATTTCAAGTTTTGTAACTTATACCATTAAGGTGGTGCAGTTGGCAATATTTTTACATTTATACATAAGAAGATACACTGCATGTATTCTATTGATAATGTGAAAAATATTGCAATTAAAAGTACTTGTAATAAAACAGGTTCCTACAGGGTGTCAAGCCTTTGATGCATTTCTTTGCATGCATTTTTGGTATGGGTTGACATGATGATTAAATTTAATATCTTTAGGGTAAAATAATAATGCAACCTGATAATGATATTTAAAAGAATAGGTAGAGTTTGTTGTGCACTGCACCAGGACAACAATATGAAGCTCATCTGCACAAAAATGATAGGACAAATTTAAAATGTTTTTGATCAGTCCTTTATTGAAATTTCAGAGCCAGTTGTGCAAAGCTTGTGTATACATCAAATACATGCCTCTATAATCTCCAGCAGATGGCTTGACATTTTTATTGATATGGATCTAAATCATCATATATAAGACAATACAGCAGGACTTCACAGTCAGAAATCTCACATTAAATGAGAGATAAGAACATCAACATGTGACAAAATTCTGGTCTCAGTTTCCCTCTTGTCTGCATTAAATTTTACTGTGGATTCAAAGATCTCCCCTCTTCTTTTTAAACTAGCCCCTTGAAATTTCAGTTTGTGAGGTTCTGTTGTAATCTTATCCATCTCGTTTTTCTCACCAGCTTAAAATTTCTTTTATTTTGTAGTTTTTTGTTTAAAAACGACAGCAGATAATTAAAATTTCCAAGTATTTTGAAATGTTTGGAAAAGTCTCTGGAATGACTGGAAAGCCTTGCAGCAATCATACCTCACTGATTAAACAAGAAAGAAAAAAAACAACAACAGACTTTAGGAATTACTATAAAAGCTACTCTCTATTTGTAATTGGCTGTTTTGAGTAAGGGATTGTTGGGGCAAGGGCAGTGTTAGAGGACAGTTAGACCAGGTTTGCCCAACCTTTTTAGAAGGTGGGCCAGGTTTTTGATTCTTGTGAGGAGCAGTGTCTACAATATCAAAGCACATTTCATCAGTGGTTACACAGACCAGTGCTTAGGCATCCCGACCTAGAAAATGCAGACTTTCATTAGCCTGGTTCATTGATAAGTAATATGCATCCATTCTGGACAGCGAATGGCCTTCATTGATTGGTCATTAAATTCCAGTGTCCAGTATGAATCCCTTGCATTCTTTTTTCATAAATCTATATATAAATTAGCAAAAGTTGAAGTAGGTGGAATGTGAAAGTATTCTTCAGCTTTGCTGAACCTGTTGCTGAGTCAGGCCCTTATGTCAATTCTTTCAGTCGTACCCAATAGCTGTGTAAATATTTGACTTGATTCCCTCTATACATGATTTCCACAGGTGAACTTTCCCGATGTGGAGCGAGCCGAATGGGTCAACAAGGTAAGGAGAAGATAATCTTCATATGTGTTGTGATAGTGATAGTGGGCCCTTGCTGATCTCTTTCATTACAAATGAAAGCTTTAACAACATGATTCATATCTCCCTCAATACATACACAAATACTCTGATATAATTATATGGCGTTAGGCAACAGATGTTCAAAAATATAAATGTTGGGTTTTTTTTATCATCATAGCTCAGAGTCAGGAGATTTGTTGACCACTTACATGGAAAATAATTTTTTTGGTTCTAGAATATGAACCTGCTATCTGAATTTTGTGTGTGTAATAGAGATATGTGCACATAGTTCAGTAGGTTTGAATCTTGAACTTTATTGGGGGGCAGCAAGCACTACTAAGCCAGGGCCAAACAGTATGAAACGCCATTTATTTGTTCACTTGAAGACCCTTATCGTGAAATTTGAAGGACCCGCTAAGTTGTTTCATATTTTGTAAGCAGATTTTACATTATCCATGATAAAAAAGAGCTGCATGGGGTGATATCACTTCATTATGTTTGTGCCACTGTTGATTAGGTAAGAAGAGGTGCGTGCAGGAAGACAGGAAAATGAAAGAGGGCACTGATATCATCAGCCTTGAGGCAGGTCAGGCTTAGGGGTTGTTTGTGTGAGGGCTGATTTATTACAGCTCAGAGGAGCTATGGTTTAATCTGGAAAAAAAAATTGGATGGTTGGAGATACAGTAATGTTCCCAGAGCAGACGATGTTTATCTGATGGACGCTAATCACATGCACAGGTTAAAGTGAAATTGTGCTGTCAGAGACAGGAACGAGAGTAGGCAGTGTCACTCTTCTGCAGTCGTATTCTCATATAATGCTCTTTTTTTAACATTTTATTAGCTATTCATTTCACTGCTCTAATTTTATCTCACTCTATTTTGTGCTTGATAAAGGGAGTCTAAAGGTACATAAAAAAAAATGTTCCAATATATTTATTCTCTAAAAAATTGCAATTCTATTGCACAGTTGAAATGTAATTACACATATATGCTCAAGCTTGCTAACAGACATGGATCTCACCAGGCCAGTTTATGCCCAATAACTATCTCAGTGTATAATGCGTTCATGCAGCAGCAAAGTGCTTTAGATTGCAATCTAGTTCGGAGCTGTGAATACTTTTATTATTGGGTGTGACTGTGACAGATGGGCTGTCAGTGCTATGCATGTACAGTGTGTCTTAAAATAAAAGTTAGGGAGGGAGAGAGAGAGAGAGACACAGAGAGAGAGGTAGAGAAAGTGGGAGTGTGAAAGAGAACACAGATAAAACAAGGGAAAGGGATATTGATAAGGAAAACAAAAAGGTTTCTCTTCTCAGAGAGAGAGAAAGTAAGATACAAAAGAAGAGAGAGGAATAATAATACAAAGAGTGTGTGGGAGAAGTCGAGGCAGAATGAAAGCAAGAGTAAGAGAAAGACATACAAGAAGGAAAGAGGTGGCTGGGAATTAGAACCCTAACCAGTGAGCTTATGCCAGCTTGATAGGGCACATCGTCAGTCTTAGCATAGGATTTTTTTCAAGATTTAAAGTCTTCAATAGGCTCTAGGTGAATAACACAAATTCATTACACAATCTACATCAAAGATGAAGGGGAAGAAGTGATGAAAGGAAGAGAAAGAAAAAAATGAAATAGGACTGGCTATGTTCAAAGTAGGGTTAAGTGTCAGCCTGGCCAGTTATATATGTGAAGACAGTTGACATACTGTTCTTCAGCTCAACCTCAAGAGTTTTTGTTTTTTTTTTCTTTACAAAATGTAGTTTTGTACATAGATTGTGGAGTATAATTAAACTCTAGACCTGCAACATGCTTTCATATTTGTTCTTTCTTTACAGATTTTGAGTCAGATGTGGCCATACATTGGGGAGTATGTGGAAAAGATCCTTCGCGAAAGTGTGGAGCCATCTGTCAGAGCAAGCTTGCCAGCCTCGCTGCAGTCATTCAAATTCAGCACAATAGATCTTGGGGATATTGTGAGTCTGTCTTTATTTTTGTATACATAATGAGGCTTTGCCAAAGCTTATGTTATTCTAGTCATAACATGATAAAAAAATGAATTTAGTTGGATGTGAATGTAGTTTGAAAGTGTTCTTATATTTTTTCGTCTAATATGTGTTCAAGTAAACATTGTTCCTTGCTGCAGTAGTTTCTTAATTGACAGTTAGTTAAAACTCAACTTTTCAACATTTCAGAACATTATTTCAGCTTCCCCATCTTACATTAAAACATCAGATATTAAATCTTAAAATGGTACTAGTGCAACATTCCCATGAAAATTTATTTAATAACATTTGGCATAGCACAAAATGACACTTGACAGTGTTTGTTGCTTTTCCTTGAAATGTCGCAAATATAAGTTACGGAAGTATTGCAGCAGGGAGGTAGGTTTGATCTACTTGTGAATGGTATAGCATCATTTGTTTGTGATGTCCTCATTTTTGTGAACAAATATTTTATCACATGACCCAAACTCAGTGTCATGGAACTGATGTTGATTTACATAGTCCTGTTAATGGGACTTCAATCAGTAGTCTTCTTGTCTTTTCATGTTTATCTAGCTGCCTAAAAGATATCATACTTATGAGAAAATTCATTTCTCAAAGCTGATATACAGCATAACAACTAACTGCTTCATATACCAACATACATACGATCAAATTCTTGTTCGTGTTTTCTCATGCTAGCCCCCACGTATTGGCGGTGTCAAAGTCTACACCCAACTGAAGAGAGATGAGATCTACATGGATCTGGAAGTCAAGTAAGTAACACACTATGTTTTTTAAATGTTAGAAATTTACCTTTAGTGGAAAGTCAGAACTCATTTATGTGGAGCAGTGTGGCCTAATGGTTACGGCGTTGGATTCAAGATCTAAAGGTCGTGAGTTCGATTCCTGGCCACGGTCATGTTGTAAGTGACTTGGGAAAGCATTTCATTCTCATTTTCCTTAGTCCACCCGTCTGTAAAATGGGTACCTGGCTTTAGGCAGTGGAAGATATTGTCAGAATGCTAGTGATCAGCGCCTATAAATGGCAGCGGCACTGTATGCTGCCCAGGGAGTCGAGAAAGTCCTAGAGTGATCAGGCCTGCTGGGGTAATGATAGTGTGAAGTTGCGTGAGCGGGCATTAGCCTGGATACGAGACTTATAAACCACATTATTATTATTATTATTATTGTGTAAAAAATTGAAAACCCTCTGAGCAGAACTGAGTGTTCTCAGGAGGCTGCAACAGTCCCCTAACTCACATATCCCATTAAGACACTTGAGCAAATGTGGCAGCAAAGTATCAGTTTGTGTCACCTGTGAATACGTCAAACAATAACAGGAAGTTTGCTTTTATGTGAAGTGGTGACACGTTGACTACGGAATGAGTGGCACATTAGTAGTAGATAACATCCACTCTTGTATGTAACATAAAGAATGATAATTGTAATGCCATACACTGTGTATCTGTAGATCGCACAGATGTTGTGAATACAATTTAATGGCTGAAGGAAGAGTAGCATGAAATCAATATGAACATCCAGAGAATGAAGGAAAGGGGAGGGATTGAGGAAACTGGGAGTGAGGTGCATGAGGGCCAACAAGTTTATAACAAATTAGTGACCGGCACATTGATTGATTGAAACAAAGCTTTTTTCACGGATGGTTTCTAAAATGGAAGGCTGAGTAACTATGGGAATAGCCCATTTGCAGACTAGCCAATTCATCAAGCAGTAACCAATGAAACATACAGCATATTAATGTTAGTAATTACTATTACTGTTATAATTATTTCAGTAATACTAATAAAGACAATAGAATTGTTGTTGTTTTTTTTTCTTTTTTTCATGAGAATCTAATTGTGGGTGAATTTTGCAAGTTGAGCTTGACTCACAAAAATCATATCTTGCAAAGAAAGAAAAAAATGTTCTCTTCAGAATGTTTCACAGTGCTTACTTCTGGCNTAGAAACACTTGATTATAGTATACTGTTTTTCTATTAATATGGAATAGAAATATCTCTTCTAGTTACTCTAGATAGACTTCAGTTTATAAAGCTTTTAAGTAACAAAATTCTGATTTTTCATGAAATAAGATCCTTGTACAAAACATCATTTCAACACTTGCATACATAATAATAAGAGTAAGATGTATATTTTTTCTCCTACAGCTATAGCAGTGACTCCAATATTGTAGTGTCCATCAAAAATATCAATGCTGGAATAAAAGATCTGAGGGTAGGTACAACTCATTCTTGATTATTTAGATAATACAATCATCACATGTCCTGTCATCTGGTGAAGTTGTCCACACAGGCCCTCGGAAATCAAATGTGCAAGATTTACTGTTGTTTTCTAACTAGTTGTCAGTTATAAGAAGAGCAGTCATGTGTATGTGTGCGGTTGTTGTTTTTTTACAGAATTTTGTGGTTTTCGTTGGTAGCTTTGAGAGTCTCAAAGTTCTGCAGCTGTTCCTGTTTTGCATAATTCATATGCATATAAAATTACTTTCTTTCACCTTGGTCAAAATCCCAGTCGTGGAAATATCCATTTCTCCCCTGCTATTTATGCAAAGCTTCAGATCCACCACAAAAGCTCATTGCAAGAATGATATAACTGAGTGACAGGGATGAGAAGCAGTACACCCTTTAAGAAAGATGTTTAGCACTGCAATACATAGTTACGCACACCATGCATAATGTTGCAGACCTATTCAATTACTGGGTTTACAGAAAGATGTGAGACATGTCTCACAAGATACTCCAATTTCCTCTACCTAATGAAATTAATGTGACTATTAGAACTTTTAACCCTGACCAAGAAACTCAGTCACTGGAAACATCCATTTCTCCACCGCTACTCATATTTACTCAAAATCCCAAATCTATTGCAGCCTGACACCAAAGCGTATTGCAAGAGCAGTTGCTACTGCGTGACAAAGATGAAAAACAAGGCCCCCCCTCCCCCAACAGTGAACGTTTTACCGTTATACACTTAATTCATAATGTTACATACATATTCAATTACTACATTTTTATTAAAAGCTGTGAGACCTTGCTAAGCTGCATCTGTTTCCAGTTCATTTTTGAAATGATAATTGGCTGAACTTATGTGGCAGCCTATAAGATTATGTAACAGTGTGTGTGAGATCAGGCTTGGATTGCAATTGCACCAGGGCCAAACACCTCTCAAAGGGCCCAAGGAGCCCCACAATTTCAAGGACCTATGGGTTCTTTGTTTTTCTTTGTTGCTGTTATTATAAGGTGGGCTCTGCAACATTTGCTTGTTCAAAGCCTCACAATGTAGTAATCCGTTTCTGTGTTATGCTGCACACTTTCATTTGGGCACCAAAACATTTGACAAGACTTTTGTGATGGATTCTGCTTATCCAGTTTAATGTTAATGGATGAGGATGGAATAAGTGCTGCCATATCATCATGCTCATTCCACCCCTGCCAAAGTCAATATTTGAGGTTTCGAGAAATTTAGCACTCTCAGCTTGTTGCTGAAAGCAAAACATTGAGACGAATGTGGTTTAGCTGTAAAATTGGGATATAATAACAAGCCAGAACTCTACAACTGGTTTAATAGAAAAATAGAAGATAAACTGGAAGATTGTAGTAATAAACACAACTCAAATCTTTTTTAAAAAATGACTTGGGCAAATGTGAAATCGGCATGACAATATTTTGAATGTTTTACTTCACACCAATTAACTTCTCGATGTGCTTCTTAATGAAGTCACAGTTACACCTGTATTTTTCAGCTCCATGGCACTCTTCGTGTTGTGTTCAAACCTTTAATAGCCAAAGTGCCACTGATCGGAGGAATGCTGGTCTTTTTCCTCAATAATCCAGTAAGTATGATCTTGTGACTTGTCCCCCATGGGTTCAGTTTTTCAATGTGTTCACCCTTGCCTCCCCACCGCACACATAGACACACAAAAAAGGGATGTATTGGCAGTAAGATATCAGACTATGTACAAATTCCAGAAAACATTTGCTAACTATGAACACCCAGTTCCATCAGTAAGAACAGATAAATGGAAGTCTTTTTTAGTGTCTGGGTTAGAGTGAAAATGAAATTATGTCTTTATGAATTGACTGTCTTCCGGCTGCTATATCAAGTTGTAAATCAACTTGTCATTCGTAGGATCTCAGAGTTTGCACAAGTCCTTAAGAGTCTTTTAAAGTTTTAAGGCTTATAAAGGTTATGAAATCCTTAAAACTGAACATTTCAGAAAACTGCAACTAGGTAAAGTCAGTGATACATGTATAATAATAATGATAATAACAGAATACATGTTTAAGGTTGTAGGGACACAAGATGTTCCTAAGTATTGTTTGGAATCTTGCTGAGTTTGATATCGACTAACCTTGCATTTACAGGATTTGGATTTCGATCTGACAAATCTGGCCAATGCTTTTGACCTTCCAGGCTTGAGGTGAGATGCATGTACTCTCATTTCAGGCATTGATTATTTCCATTGTCACATCAACAAGCTGCAATACTTTATTTTCTTGTCATTTTATTTTCAAGGAGGACAGAAACTTCTATAATGCTGGCATAGCACATACACTCAAACACATTATATTATGAAATACATGAATTGCTGCGAATCATTCCTTATGAACTCTATTTGGCAATTTCTGTAAGACAGATGTAAACAGTGTTTTTCTTCATTGTAAAGCAGATTTAAATTTTGAGAATTTTTGCAAGTTTCAGAGTATCACATTTCTTACTATTGGTTTTGTTATATGTAAACAAAGAAACAAATATCCTGTTTAAGCTGGCCTCATTACAAGATTAGCTCAATCAGTTGTTCCAGTGCCAGTGTTGGTTAAGTCTTTTTGAAGAATATGGGTGTCATGAGCATGACACGAATAATGACATCTGAAAGGTAGTGACATAAAAAAGAATTGATGCGATTTGTTTCTGTGAGACGGGATGAATAAACATTTGTTTTTATAAAAAGTGGTGCAACAAAGTGTTGATTTGAAGAATTTTATGATCATCTGGAAGTTGAGAGTTAGTTACCTGAAGATGTAACTTGACTGCTTATTGCAGTACTTCTGTAACTTGATAGATTGATCTAAAGTTTTTAAGTTGTAATATTATTTTCCCTGCACCCGATGTGTAAAATTATCACACATTTAAGTTTGCTGCAACATGTTTGTAAACTGATAGGTTGATTTGAAATTTTTTAATTATAATATTATTTTGCCCTATACCTGATATGTTAAGCTGTCAGACTTTGCTGTCAGACTTTGAAACAGTACTAGTGCAACATATAAATCAATATATAATGACCGAAAAAAAAAAAAAAATTTCCCCAAAAAAACACATATAAGAGAATGTAATGTGGTTGAGGCATAGCCACACTGTTTGTCTGCGACAGCATAACTTCATTCTGGCCTGTGGGATGCAGTTAGTGTTAATCTGAAAAACACTGTTATTGCAAGAAATTTTTTTGTGGTGCCATAGCAGTCTTATTGTTATATGATTCATGTGTTCCTTTTTTTATTTTTTCAGTGACATGCTCCACTCAATCATTCAAGAGCAAATTGCAAACATCATGGTATTACCGAACCGATTCCCAATTAAGATCGCTGAAGGGCTGGATCTGAATAAACTTCGCTATCCACAACCTCAGGTATGGTCAGATATAAACACACATCTTCTTTACCTGTTTTGGGTTGTTTTTTTTGTATTTATATTAGTGTTTGGCCTAGTTGTTTTTTTCTTGAGATCTCCGAACTCTTTTGTTCATTCCAGTCATTTATCTGTGTGTTCTTAAACTCTGTTTGTATTCCCTTATGTTTTTTTTTCATTATTACTGGAAGTGGATAGATTTACATTCAGCTTTGTAAATATTGTGATATTTCTTGCAAGATGATTGTTCAATCCTAAGTTTTCACTAGTGATCAATGTTTTAGAGTACTGAGAACAAATGGATGATGAATTTTGCAACACTCAAGGTATTTTAGCAGTAGTTTGGGTTCATTTTTTTTTCTTTTTTTTTTTCAGTGTCTGTTCAGAGAACAAATACATCAGAGGCCTTTTAACGTCTGTCTTTACAAATAGCAATCAATAATCTAGTTTTAACTTGGATATTTATACAGTAAACAGCAGTTAAAATGAAATCTGTAGGACCAGGTTTTGTGTTCAGTTTAAGCAGATTTTGAGTTTAGACAGAGAAGCCGAAAAAGAGAGCTGTAAATGGGGCTTCTTGTTTTCTTCTATCTTAGCGGTACTTTTGGCTAAACCATTTTCATTTTATCCGATGTTTGCTCTATACACATGAGCTTCCATTCTTACTGACTGATGCCATAAATTCTACACCTTATCTTTCCACCTTTTTAGTGAGTCTATCTTGGCCTTTTTACACTTTGTTTATTATTCCAGGGAGTGGTTAGAATCAGAGTGCTGGAAGCCAAAGACCTGGTGAAAGCTGATATTGGCTTGACAGGGAAAGGCAAATCAGATCCATACGTGAAAGTCAGAGGTATTTATGCACAACTCTCATATATTTAGCATCCAAGGAGATGAAATATTGGGGGAGGAAGGGGTAGATGGGGAGGAAGGAAAGATAATATTTTCTCCAGACCTTATGATGGTGCGATTCACCCCGTGAATTTCAAAATTGTTTTTAAAAAAGACATTAAACATACACCGATTTCCCTTTCTTTCCTGCACTTCAAAGATGGCAATACTTAAGAAAAACTTAAAATCCCTCTACAAGTATACAAATCCCCCTCCAAATTTAAGACAAGGGGGTAATGTCTTTTCCATCTCATATGACATGAAGAGAGAACACGATCAATCAGCTGTAAGTGTTTTTGAGTTCAGATTGAAAAAACAGAGTACCATGGCCTTCTTTTTTGCCTTCTATTTTTCTTACAAGCAACATGACCCTGGGTATGATTATGGCTCCTTGTATTTTTAGGTGTAAGAACACATGTTTAAAGACATGTTCCAGACTGCAGTCAACACTGTTTTATTACAGTCCTCTAAAATATTTTTTTGTAGTTTATGGCATGCTACATTTTTAGAGAATGGATTATTGCTGAGTGGAGTCATACTCCCTGCGTAATTGCATGCACCACTTCCTCCCAGCCAAACCAGACCTAGGAAATACTTTATGCTCAGACTGCAAACAGCTTGCACAGCTTTGCACATATTATCATATCATCATGCATGCTCCACTTTTGCCTAAGTCACGTTGACAGTGTCCAAGGACTCTTCCACACAGTGCTTGGTTTAGGGTTTGGGACAAGGTTAGAAAACATCTTTGAAGCAGTCCCCAGACATTATCATAGTCCAGGAAGTACTAGGAACTCTCTCATTTATGCTTTCCTTGACTTGACTGTACCTCTAGCCGTAAAGCAAAGTAAGTGCTCAGTGGGAAGTCATACTGCATAGTGAAAAAGTGACATAGGCAAATGTGGAATGTGCGTGACAATATATCACATTATGACATTATGACTCAAGCCCCCATGGTTGCTGGGTCATGAAAGTAAAGTCAAGTAAAGCTATGCACCAGTGAAGTTTCTGTATGCTAGTCTACTGTAAAAATAGAAAGAGCAAAGCTGGTTATGTGCTGAATGCATTGAGAGTATTAGGAACACAAAAAGCTAGAGGAGATTGGGAGGATTTTCTCCCAGAGGCATATATTGAGTGGAGGGAAATCAAAGAGCAGATAGACTGGCTGGCTGGATCAGTGGGGCCACCGACATACACTAGATAAGAAAGATGTCATGATGCTTATAGAGGAAAAGTTTGAGAAGGATAGCAAAGTCTGTGAAATGTTAAGATCACTGAAGAAAGGAATAGAAAGGAAATCTGGCCTGGACCGTCAGTACTCCGAGGCACTCCTTTGGCTACTTGATAGAACTGAGCAGTTATGGCAGTGCTTTGACTGCTGTAATCTGATTCTCGGGTCCATGTTTTCCCTGGTTCATACGAGTTGGGGGAGACATTTCCCTTTGTCTTTTTTTTTTCTGTTGTTGTTGTGGAGGCTGGGGGTAAATTTTTAGAGGGATTTTAGGCTTTTCTCAAATAGTTCAAACTTTGGAGTGCAGGAAAGAGGGGAGATCCACGTGCTTTCAGTATATTTTTAGGGGGTGGGGGGGTTTGAAAATCAAGGAGCAAATCAAGCAAATGTGTGATCTGGAGAAGACGTTGTGAGATTAGATATTAATAGTGGTATACTGTTATTGTGTAGTCCTTTCATATCTATAGGGATAAGGATAACGATAACTTTATTTGTCCACAAAGGGAAATTTGTCTTGTTACAGTGTGCTTACGAAACATAAATATCTGTGCAAAACACACACACTCCCTCGCTAGCACACATACACACGCACATACTTTCACACACACACACACACACACACCCACAAGCAACCACGAACACACACAATATGTAATAATACATCCCCACCCACACACACCCACACCCACACCCACACACAATGTCAGTGTTCCTTTGTTCCCAGTCGGAGCTAATGTGGTGAAGACCAAAGTGATTAACAACAGCTTGAACCCTGTGTGGAACCAAACCTTTGAGATGATTGTGGATTCCTCGGATGGACAGTTGCTCTATTTTGATGTCTTTGACGAGGATCCCGGTAACAAGGATGATGACCTGGGCAGGTGAGAAATCGATGGTTCATATTCTTATTATTGTTTTGCAGTAGTCAAAATGAGGGCTACGTGGCTTTTGGGTTACGTCAACTTATTGGTAATCTTTCATCAGGTGAAAAAATTTTTGCCAAGATATAATTATTTGAAGTGGCATAGGGTTACCCCCATGAGACAGACAAAGGTCTAAGATAATCGCAATTAAAAATAGTTTATACATGAACTCAGATGTTTCCCCAATTACAATATACTTGTCATTAAATCAGTGTGTTTGTGTTTGGAAATGTTGTTTTTATTTCCTTGGGCATGCAACAAAAATTCAAAACCGGTTGACCCTAATCACTGTCAGAGCCTGAAATCTCAGTTCCTAGTCTAGTAACAAAAACTTCATTTTGACAGATTGCAAGACAACTGGCCTCATATAAAAGTTAAGCATCAAATTAATGAAGGGGAAATTGTAAGATAAACTTTTCAAATACAGTTGGAGTATGATATTAAATGTTATCATGAACACTATTTGTTATTGTTTCAGAGTATCTATGGATTTGTCCAGACTGAGGGAGGAAGGTTATGAAGATGAGGTATGGCTTAATATCATTATAGTTTTAA
This sequence comes from Ellobium chinense, assembly GCA_033807755.1. Taxonomy (NCBI): domain Eukaryota; kingdom Metazoa; phylum Mollusca; class Gastropoda; order Ellobiida; family Ellobiidae; genus Ellobium; species Ellobium chinense. Next base: position 71,173 of record JAWQUT010000373.1, on the reverse strand, counting down.
AAACTTTAGATGAAGTCTATCTGACATCATCTTCTCTTGAATTTTGTTGGACTGCATAGAAGAACCTAGTAAGAGGACCATTCTTTTGAGATCATGGAAATCCTTGGCTCTTTTAAAAACCCTGGAGTCCTCACTGTCCTCATCTCTTATCACATAAATCATGCTCATCAGAATGCCTTTTTTTGTTAACCCACGTGATGCGGTCATAGTGTATATATACTACCGTGCGCTCGCTACCACTCAGTGCGGCAATAGTATATATACGCATCGCTCAATCAACCTCTATCCGCGGCGATCCTATTTTTGCAGCCGTATATCCTGGCAACGGATCCTAACAGTCAGGCAATATGCACTGATCCGCTATAACATTGGTAATACTAGGTCATACAGCCCGCCAGCTGCATAGCATTTGGTCAGCTGGCGCTACCAGTGTTAATGGGTAGAAAGAGACAGTGGAACAAAGTTCCCATTTTACCATAGTGCCATGAGTAATCAGTGAATCAACTTCTTCTTTCTTTTTTTTTATTGTCTAGTCAGTTTAAAGCACTGCCATATATATATACTGAGCGTTGTTTTTTTCTTTTATTCTTGTCCTTTGAAAAATGGTCCTCAAGTAAGCATACCAAAAAAATCACATATTGCAGACTCCAGTTGACATTAAAACACCAGGTCTTCAAATCATATATGCAGCACAATCATTGGCGCATGTTTTAGTGAGTAAGGAAAGAGTAATCTTCACATGAAACAGATATTTTATGTTCCAGATTTTTCTGGCTAACCCTAACACTACACAAACTTCAAAGGTGCACATGACTTTTATCTCATAAAGTACCACTGTAATAAATATTTGAAGAGAGTGTCTGACAATGACTTCCTCCTTGTTTGTTTGTTTGCCTGAGTTAGGGTTTTAGATGTGTTGACACAATTTCAGCTACAATACGCCTTTCTGGTTATAAGATTAAACTACTTTGTAAAATTTTCTGATCAAGTTTGCCAGGACAGCAGGCCTACTCTGTTATGATTTTGAAACAATCAAGAGATTTTTAACGTGTGTAGTTTGCACACAGAACCTCCTTGTTTTTTGTCCTTACCCAAGAAGATGTTGGTTCTCCTATTCTGAAAGCCACCGTATGACTTCCTTTGTCAGATTTTACTCATAAACTCTGAAAATTCAAGCTTTGAGAGGTCTTTCTATGTGAAAAAAAAAATGAAAAACTACATTATTTTACTGAGAAGGGAAATTGGTTTACAATGCCATGTTATATGTCTCATTCAAAATAGAAATACATGGAGCATTACACATTATACATGTAAATACTTAATATTAAAAATGACACACATAATGAAGTCATTACTGGTTGCTCACGATGCAGCACCCTGGTCCCCTCAGCTAATGTATGTCATTGTTTTCACCGTTCTGCTCCACAGTGGCTCCCTCTGGAGGATGTTAAGCACGGTATGATCCATGTGCAGCTCACATGGCTATGGTTGGCCAATGATCCCTTGGAACTTGACAGGGTACGATGTTCTCAGAATTATTTCATTTACACTAGTAAACATTTTTAACAAATTTCAGTGTATGTCGTCCCATGGGGTCTGTTTGCTGTTTTTGTTTTGTCTTTGTGGCTTCATGATAATGTTCACATCCATCTTTGAATTTATGCTTTTCAAATGAGAAGATGTTCACTGGTATCATTTTCACCCTTTTCATTTGTTGTTGTTAGTTTTATTTGTGAAGAGTCACATAGGTTTTAGACTATCAACTATGTTCTCACTGTTCAAGTTTTCTAGATGTGTTTTTGTTCAAATGGAAGTCGGAATAAGACAGCCTTTTTTTGTGGTTGCTTAATTAATTAGCGGGTGGCCTTTAACTCGCGGTGGCTATGTCAGGTACTAGCAAACCAAAGCTTTGTGTTTCTAATTATCTTCACCCATAGTCTAACCGCTGTTGTTGGTCGTTGTCGTGGCTGTTTATCATATCTCACATTTTTATTTACAGTGTGTGGGCTTCTCCCTGTTTTGTGCCCCACTTCCTTTCTTCACATACACAGCAGTGTAGGCTTGAAATGGAATAAAATTGTTACAATCAAATCATCATGAGCTGTTCTCAGGGTGAAAAATGCTCTGTTTGAAAAGGGAGGTCATTCAACAACTACAGGGTATCACAAAAAAACTACAAAGACTCTCCATTTTCGCAATGAAAGACATATGTCGAAGGCTGTAATTACAAACTTTTTTGCAAAAAGGGATTGTCACAGTGCCGCATAGACAATAAAAAATTGTTTGTTTCTATTTTTATTAGTTTTTATAGTTTTGTGGCATTTTAGTCATTGTGTCAGAATTATTATCAAAACATAAGAATTGAGAGAGGATGGGTGGATGGTCTATTACTTTTAGCTGCCTGTATGTCATTACATGACAGTTCAAATTAACATGAATTTTCTGATATGTACATAGCATCAACAGTTTCAGTTCAAATTAACATGAACTTTCTGATATGTACATAGCATCAACAGTTTCAGTTCAAATTAACATGAACTTTCTGATATGTACATAGCATCAACAGTTTCAGTCGTTACCTATGGATGTGCACAGAAAGGAGGGGAAGACACCTGAAACACATCCTTAAATTGTTTATGTCTCAATTTCACTAGTTCAGTCTGTCTGTTAATGAATTTTTATAATATTCTACATGAATAAGCACATATCTGTGTTTGTATTTTAGTGCAAATTTGGGCAGATGGTATTTGTGTAGGTTTAGGCAAAGTTTGTGTGGGGATTTTTACACAGTTTAAACAAAATCTTTAAATGTTTAAGCCAACACATAGGGTCTTGTTATTGGGTTGTTTTTGTGATACCCTGTAACCAGTTTGAAAATTTGATCAGAGGCTAGTCTTTTTACGAGTTTTAAAAGATATCATCTTTGATGTAAAATACACTTGCATGCCCAACAGATTAAATCTGACCCACTTTTGAAATTGCTGCATTTCTTTAATGCTCCTTTTTTTTTTTTAATTACACCCACCTAATAACAAAAAAAAACTTTAAATATTGTTTCAACCACCTATTACCATTTTTAAATTTTTTTTTTTTCTGTGACATATTTCTTTGATGAAAACATATCATAGACACCAATACGAAACATAATGGCAATTTTGGAAGTTTACGGGTTCAATTCTGCAGATGAAGCTTGACAAGAAGGTACAAATTGTGAAACATAGGGCAAATGCAGTTACAGTAGTGGTGGGCAGACGAATTTCTGAGTATCAGTACTTTTATACTTAGAAATTCCAATTCAGAAACTGAAAGTATCAAAAGTATTGGAAGTATCAGATACAGTTTCAGTCCGTCACCAATTCTCAGTAGCCGACTAGCTTCTGCATGCCTCATTGTAAAGCCTTACGGTATCGAAAGGATCAAAATTAATTTCAATCCTCTTCCAATCCTCAGTTTCAGACTGGCTACCTAATGTCAGTCCAGTTCTGATCCTGATTTCAGATTGGCTTCCTTTCTCCTCAGTCCAAATCCTATCTGTATCAGAAAGTATCGGAAGTATAAAAAATTTCTAAGTATCAAACCTGTTGGAAAATCTACCTGGCACTTAATACCAGAATCACATTGGAATTAAAAAAATTCTGATACCCTGAGTTTAAAACTGAGTGTCATGATATTTAACAATCCAGATTTTTGTCCACCACAATGTTATAGTGATTTGCCTTCATTTTTTGGTTTGCCTTTTGTACCACACAGTTCAGCTCTTAAAGATTTATTGTTTGCTCAGCTGAATTATTTGAGTGATTCAGAAGTTTGCAGCATTATTTGACTGACTTCGATATTTTAGATGTGTAATTTTTGTTTTTTTTAAAATGTCGTAATTGGTCAGAATTTAGAATTTATCTAAAGGAAATAAAGGTTGCATCACTACATTTGTTATTTTCAGCCATATAATTGAAAAATTGTGTTCGCTGTTTATAAACTCAAGATGAAAGTGTTTAGTAGATTGTTGTTAAAGTAGAGTTAGGCTATTTGATTGGTATGAACATAAAATGTCTTGGAAACTCATAATTTACAGGGAGTTAATACATTCAGTTTATTTTTTTTCAAATAGAATAGAGCATATTTGTTCTGATATGTGCTGTTCATCACAATTTAAAACTATGCGCATTTAGAAGTTCAATTTAAGGTTTATGTTGTCGGCATATTTTATCAAGCAACACATTTAGTATGCTGAGACACAAATGGTCCTGCGTGCTTGTTGTTGTTATATTATTAACATCTTGTCCCTAAAGTCAAATAAGTTAAGTGTGACAATTACAGTATTTAACCCTGTACATTTGATTAGCATCTGTTACAATCTACAAAGAAAGCCGTATGTCCCCAGAGTAATTTATGTGGCATGCAGCACCATTTGTCTTACAACCAGTCAAAATGAGGCTTAAAGTGTTTTTTGACTTTACCGAGTTAGTAGTATCATATGAATACTTATTTCGTATACTTTTATCAGGTGAAACATGTTTGATTTATCATCATTTTGGCTGAAAATTACGATTATTTGTTCAAATGGCAGTGGTCATCCTATGCAGTAGTAAAAATTCTGAGAAAATCATGATATAACTCTTCTTCTCAAACACTTGGTGAAAATAATATTGTCTTGAACAGAAATGATTCTACGTTCAGTTTCTACAGTCAACAAAAATTTGATACCAAAATCCTCAAATAACCTTCTCAACTTGATATCTCAGTTTCTTGTTTAGCAATATAAGCCTCATTTCTACTGTTTGATAGTGTCAATAGATTCGTGTGACATCACTGATATTTGTGCAGCATTATAAGAAACCCATCTTTCCGATAATCAGCTGCACCTTATCACAACTCCAAAGGAGCAAGGAAGAAGTTACAGTTATACAGACAATGCAATTAATATTGCATGTTTTGTTTTTGATATTTACCTTAAGCTTTGCTACAAAGTTGTGATTATGCACATCTCACTTAGGCAGAGTCAAATTTACATTCATCTTTGTTATGCCTGGCATTAAATACACATACCTTCATTTTTCTTCTTTCCATTTCATTCACCCAACTCAGAACAAATTTTTTATTATATTATTTTTTTTTCTCTTCTTCCCCCTTTTTTTTTTTTCAAATCTTCTTTGAAAATCGGGGGATGGCATGAATTATCCCCCTCAAAATGTGTCATCTTTACGTCTTCCTCTTCGTACTTGAACACTTTGTGGTAAGTCGTGAGTGCTGTAGGTTTTGAAGCAGTTGCAGATTTTTCAATTCCTGTTTCTCATTGAGTCACCATCCTTGCACTTGAAATGTGTAAGAATTTGGTCACTTCTCTTTGCTTTGCTGAAATCTCTCACCTGTGCACCAGGGGAAGTAGAAATGTTAAATTTTATGCTTTTGGCATTTCGGTTTTTGGCATTAAGCTTCTTTGGACCCACAGAGTGTTGAGTAGATTCAATATTAACGAGTTTGTGCTTTTTTCTGCGTTTTTAAAAAAAATTAATGAAAAGTTTGTGTGAATTGAAATTCTGAAAGATACATGGTTTTCTTTTGTGAAAATGGTGTTTCAGTGGTCTGTTCTTACACATTTTTCCCTACAGCTATTAACTTATGACAGTTTTTAACCATTATATCCTTGGATATATTAAGAGATTTCTAATTAAAGAGGAGGAAATATTCAGAAAGCAGACTTAATCAATCTTTCGCTCACAGATCAGTGATGTATTGCCACTTTCTCTCTGTCTGAGAGGGCTGTTTCTTTCCTTGGACTAATAATAATGCATAAAATTACCGTGGTGTCAGCTGATATTTCTAGATTGTTTAACAGGGTTTATGGAGGATATGATTTCAGTCAAAATTTAAAAGAAAAAGAAAAACATTTTTATTGGAAAACAGATTTGGCACCTCTTTAGATACCATGACTGAGACTAATAATAATTGTGAGCTATGAAATGTGACTGAGATCAATCATAAGGTTAGCAGAACTATAATAAACATTACATCTCATTTAACCTTATTCTAACATGATATCATATAACTTTGTTCTGACGTGACTGTATTCTTCATTGAGTTTATTTTTTTCTTTTTGTTTTCCTTGCTTCAACTGAATGAAATTATACAATGAATATTACTATAGCAGTGTGTTGTAGTGTAGACAGTCTCACCATACAAGTGCTAATGAAATTGACTTGAACTGATATATGGTCCAAATTACAATATTTTAGCAAGAAAGCCACTAGTCCAGGATCAGTATTGGGCAGAACTGAGATTTATATGAATGCATTTTTGTGAACATTAGTTCAGTTCTCATGAACTAATTGAACTGAGTTTAATAATTATTTTGGATGAATTAATCTGGATCTGAATGTAGATATTTTGTGTGCTTGACCTGAACTTTAATTTTCAACCAGAATTTCAGTTCAGCTCACATCTGCCTTGAAATCAGAACTGAATGCTGATATCAAAAATCAAGGGGAGGAAATCTGATCTGAAACTTCTTTTTTCATGGAACTAAGATAAACTTGATTTTACAGCTTTTTTCCCTTGGTGAACTGACCTTTTTTGCCCAATCCTGTTCAGGATATTTAAATTCCTGGATTCATGACTCCAGAAGACCTGAAATTTCTGAATTTAAAGCATCAGAATTAATCAGGCAGCTTCATGGATATCTGACCATCTAATTCAGTAATCAGTGGAACAGATGCAGTAGAATGTATATCAAATTTGCGTAACACCTTCAGCAAATAGCGAAATTGGCAGCTGTAGAGTTAAGACTTTCAGGATTTGCAAGTTTAATTGGTGATGCTTATATCTAAAGCAAAATACAGATTTCCTGGGGCAGACAGAGACTTAATGAAAGAAAACATGAAAAGTTAAATCCAGTGATTACAAAAGAGGATGTTTACTTTATACATTTCTCCTGCCTCTTCCCTAACTTTTCATATGTTTAATAGTCAGTTTTATACACTGACAGGTGTTATCATAACTGTAGTATAGAAAACTTATATATATTAGTACGTGGTCCATTTCTGATTTTGTGTCTCAGATCTTTTTAAAGGCTAGAGTGAAATTATATACAGTATATGGCTGTCAGTAGTAGATTTAAGAAACCTTTTACATTATGGTTCTTCCTACCTTTTCTGTGAGATTCAGACCATGAATCTCACGGTAGACTTAATGAATTTGGAAATTGGATTTTCATAGTTAGAAAATGGAGAATCAATTTCTGAAGTAATATGGGACATTCTGATTTCTATTTCCATTTTGGTCTTTATTGTGAAAACTCCATTGTGGAGTGAACATGAGCTTTTTTAGTTGAGGGAATTTGTTTATTATCTGTCCACAAAAACAGACTTCTCAGAAAAATGTGATGGCATTGCCAATCAAAATTTAAGCATCACTTTGTCAGGAATGAAAGAGCAAAAATGGAATGGATTCTGTGAAATGTTTTGTGTTTGCCTTCCGTTTTTTTTTGTTTTTTTTTTTTTGTATTTCATTTATGTTTGCAGAATCTTAAAGCATTTTGAAAGCATTTTTGCAGTGTGATTGATAGTAATGCTTCTCCCACCCTCACCCTTCTTTATCAGTGTTTTTGACACTCTGTGGTTAAAATGTGTGCCAGCTTTTGCCATCTTGCGCAGCAGTTTTGCAGATCCCATTGATTTTCTCCTTGCCTTTTCCTGAATTACTGTTGTGCCAGATATTGGCAACCTTCTTCTTTGACACATCCACTTGCCTTGCTACATCCGTTTAAATTATTGTACATTTTTCTTATCTGTTTATATATAGCACTAGATTAATTTTGATTACAGCAGTGCACTATGGAAGTCTTTGTCTCTTGAATTTTTTTCCCCCTAGAAATACCTTTTATAATATGACCTTTTATCTTTATTTTTTCTTGTATCTTTTAGCTTTCATGTTTGTGTTGAAATATTGCATTCTTATGACATTTGATACAGCTGCACTGAAAATTTTAATCTGTTTTTGTACTTATTCTCTTTTTCCTTCTTCACTGCCAATGACAGTTTTTTCATTTTGCTACAGTCTTTCCTCAGTCTCCAATTTTTACTTCATTAATGTTCAAAGTACAATTTGGTTTATAACTTATCTCTCTGTTTTACTTGATGGCTTTCCTCTGACATCATATATATATATATATATATATATATCACATATCGTCACCGTCCCCTAATACTGTCGTAAATGCAAATCTACCAAAAATCAGTTTCGACAGTGTCAGGAGACGGTGACGATATATATCACTGGTTGTTAGTAACATTTCTCCATGAAGGTTGTATATTCAGTAAATGATACTTAGAGCAAATGAATGCTCTCTCAAGATATGGTACCAGCACAGTACATGTACACATTGGATTTTCGATGCATGTCCCAGCGAACAAATTCTGTTATTTGTACAAGGATCAGTGCAGTGGCTTTTGTTGTATGTACCCTTTGTTTTTGTGTTTTCGTAAAGTCTCAATGCTCTTAGAAGGCACCTCAGCAGTGATTAGTAAGATTTAGCATTTCTTCAGGGGTTATAAGGGTTTAAGAGAACTTTAGTATTTTACGAGATTAATGTGGTGGCTATTTTCTGTTTGCTTTGCATGTGGGGAAACAGTTTTTGAATCTACTGGGTAGCAGAAATTATAACAGCACAGTTGTTAGTATAAAATATTTTACAGTCGACCTCATATGAAAGGCCAGTTTCAACTAGGAGAAAGTGGAGGTGAAACAAATATACATTATCTGGTTATGTATTTATACTTTTACTGTGCAGTGTTATTATGAATATGTGACAAAAATGTTAATACAAATTTGCTTGGTTATTAGCTAGTAATTAATGTTTAGTTCATAATACACAGGTTTATCCAGCAGTGAGCCAAAAGAGTTAAAATTATTTTGTGATAATGATCAGGTAATCAGTTGGACCATACTACATGTAGTTGTAAAATTTACCAAGATATCAAGGTGGGGTAGTTTTGATAGGGGGAATGGTAAAAGAGAGAGGCCAATGTGTAACGCATACACTAATGCCCCAGATCTGTTTGTGTGATGTTAATGACCAGATATACAGACTTAATATGTATAGAGGTTAAATATACAGTAATGCTAAATTATAGTGTACAGTCATGTTAATAATTTCTACCTTGATTATGCACTTCCAGTAACAGTACAATGCCCATGTAAGTCATGCTCGTGATCTCATACGCCAGTATGCTCACCCTAAAGTAAGTCATATCACTCAAGCCTGATGTGAACTGGCATTGTGCACACACTTGCTTAAAAGAAGGAAAAAAAAACAGGTTTTCAAATGCACCGAAAACTTGCAAGTTTTTTAAGACCACGGATAATAAATAGCTCGTTATGAATTTGAACAATAATAATCCACACATTTCACATGATTTGAGCATCATGGCACTGATTTTGTCCAGCCATTGTGCATGTGTAGCACTTTGCAAGAAGCCAGATAATCCCACCCTATCCTTTAACAAGGAATTGAAGAAGGGGAATTTTGGAAGGGTTAATAGTGCTGTCTTTTGTATAGGGAAAAGTGGTTGCAATTTTTATGATTTATTATGAAATCGAGTGCAGATTCTTTTTAGATTTCAACAACAGATTAGCAACAAGCGGAACCAGTAGAGAGTGTCATAGCTTTATCAGCCATTTGGAGCTCGAAAGTGTTGTAATACAGAAGAAACTGCTATCAGCTGTCATAGCTATATCAGCCATTGGGAGCTCGAAAGCATTGTAATACAGAAGAAACAGCTATCTGCTGTCATAGCTTCATCAGCCATTTGGAGCTAGAAAGCGTTGTATACAGAAGAAATAGCTACCTGCGAGGAGTGAAAGTTACAGCATCAGAGTTTTAAGTATATTTTCTTATGTTTCATAAATTTAACAGGGTAGTATGCCAAAATGCTTGGGCTAGATGAGAGTAGAGTATAATGAAATCATATCTCTATACTAGGATGTCCTTGAAAACAAGCAGATGTGAGTGTGAAAATATGACAGATCAAAATACATGTATGGTTTAGTAGCCTTTGCCTTCACCAAATAAGATTCCAACTTGGTTGAGCTTTCAGTGGCCCTGGCTTATTCGTTTTTCAAATTCTCTCAAATTTAGAACCAATACGTATGAATATGTTGTGCTGTTTAGAAAGATACTCTTAACAGTGAAATTATGAGTCCCTCAGCAGTATACTTATAACTATTTGAGATCTAATTGATGGAGGTATGAACTACAATGTTTTAGAACCAGTCATATTTACAGAAGTATTGTACAGTTCCTCTTATAACTTTGCTTGCAAGTAAAGTAGAAGCTTTATATTTACAGATATTAAAAGGGTTATAACATGGATAAATCGATCTCATTGCTCACATCTTTTGAACCTTATGTTCCCAAGGTTTTTAACTGGATAATTGCAATAGGCAAATAGGCCCGAACTTTTCAATCTATGAATGTTTCAGTGCACTTGCATTGCCCTCTTGATTAACATTTTCACTACCAACACATTCACCTCAACACAGATTTGACTGAAATTTTCAATTTCTCACAAATTCTAATGAAATACTAATACTACAGACTAGCCTGAACAGCTCTAACATCCACCATTCCTTTCATACGAGGTCCACAATCTTAATGCTGCTGTTTGAAATGAGGATGTGATTTTAGATTTATATGCTGGAGTTTTTGTTTTTTTATTTTTGCCTCATCCCATAAAGATAAACACACAAGAGAAATCTATTAATGACTGTGATCCTCTCAAACTGCAGAGCATGTCAGCTATAACAGCTGCAGGAAGCAGTCTGATGTTGGGTTGCATGAACTTTGTCCTCTTTGAGTTTCATATTCTTACTGGCATGTTGAGAGCTGTTGAAATTTCTGTTCTTGGGGCTGGTGGCTTGACCTGGCCAGGTTTTAATCCTAACTTGATAATGTCCTTATATGCAGATGTATGAAGAATTATACCCAGTGGCATGAGAAGTGTTATTTCATATTTGAAACTTGTGTGGAATATCAATTTTTTTTTATATGTGTTCTCTTTTACTGCTACAACAATGGGTTATCTCTTAGGAAGTCACTTGAGATCTGATGTATTATTATTATAAAAACAATAATATTTATTTTATGTACAGAGCAATATCTTATAATGCTAATTACAGTGGGTTCCTTGAAAGGTTTTTAGACTTACTCAATTCAGTCCATAAGCTTAAAAAAATTCTTATTGCAAAATTCAGAGGAGGTTTTGAGCTTTTTTTTTTTTTTTTTTAACCTACTTCACAATATCCATATTTCTGATCACACCCACCCATCACTTAAGGACATACAGTGTTTCAGTGTAGCGCTTCTTTCATATAAAGGGTTTTCATGATAAGCTTGTCTGTCTGAGACACAAGTAAAATATACATGTCAAATATTTGCATAAAGATGGTTCCATGTAGTTTCTCAGGGCTGTTCCATGAAATTTCTGAAGGATGTTTGCAGATCTTTTGAAAGATGTGGCCTAAATAAAACTATTCTCTGTGTTTGAACAGGTTATCCAGCAGGTCATGGATGAGAACAAGGATGATGAGGTCACCCACTGTGCGATGCTTCTGGTGTTTTTGGACTCTGCCATCGGCCTGCCGGTAAGTTGGCACTCTCTTTGCATGGTTGCTTAGCCTGTGTTGTTCCCTTGTTGTAAGATTCTTAGCACCTGTGCAGAGAAATGCTGCCGTTTTATAGAAGAAAATCATATGTGCACCTCCTATGTTCTGAGAAAACTGCAGGATTCTTGAAGTAAGTCATTAGTCCCCTGTCTCCGCATAATTAATATCTGCGCACCTGGACAGTTTCTCCCTTAATAATCCGTATATCAAAAATTCTTTATTTGCTGTTCTAGTTTAGATCTAGAGTGAAAACATCCTAATTTTTCATTCAAAGCATTCATTATGACTCCATTTTGGAAACACAGATTCAGGGAGATAAGCGAATGCCTAAGCCAAGGTGCGCAGACACTGGGTCTCAGCATGGTATAGATCTAGCATTAGGAAGCTGCACACTGCAATTACATGAAACTGCTATAGCAAAATGAAGATACAATGGGACTTCACATTTTCAAACTTCATGTCCTTGAATAACATGGGTAATGTTGTAACACACTAATCCTGTTCTGTTTCCCTAAAGTTTGTATCAAATATTGCATGCCAGCTAAAACTCTTTTGCAACATTTAAAGTATGCAATAGTCTGCTGGAATGCACATCTGTGAGGTCCTATTTTAGAAAGATTATAACCAATTATTTCTTCTGTGATGGGGGAGAGGCAGTTTAAGATGCTGTTGTGTCTATAAAGTCTTCTATGAAATGGCAGATCAGATGTATCCCAGAATATGTTGGTGACTCATGTCGATCTTTCACAAACTGGCAAATAAGTAGCGATGAAGTACAAGAACATTTGTCGGTTTTAGGAAAGCTTGATGTTGTGGTTGATTGTGTATCATGTCCTCAAAGTACAAGCTTCCAACAAGCACCCAATGAAAAGGAAAATTTTGTTGCTGTTAAGCACTACCCACTGAATTAGTCTGACCTGTCACTCAGTTTACAAGAATCGATTTGATACGGTGTATTCTGTAACCAGTATATCTTATAACTGAATACTAAGGTGTAATAGTGCTATTCGGTGCTGTGGGCCGAGGACAGCATGCATAAAGATATGCGGATCTTCATAATTTTATTAGTTGCCCTGTGGCTTGGTGAAGGGAGATTTCACGCTCATTTGGAACAATATCATTCCTGCTTGTCATAATATTGACCAGCTTTGTTGTTTTGCTTACTGCATGAGATGTTCATTTGTCTATCAGCATGGAATGATAATTGTGTCCACGATTACTGAAAAGCTGAAAGCAAAGTCCACAGAATATCAGAATATGACAGATATATCTTTTTTTCAGAACATTACGAAATTTTGCTATTTTCAGAACCCCAGATACCGTGCAACCAATTTGACCCTAGCATGGAAATGATAATCATGACAGCATTTATTAAAAAACGAAGAAAAATCCACAGAATATGACAAAGATGCCACTTTTTCCAGAAATGTTTGGACTTCCACTATTTTCAGATCTCCAGATACCATGCAGTCAATTTGACCCTTTGTAAAAACTTTCAGAAATTTTTTTAGTGCCCAGATGGCATGTCTGATATTGTCCCTATTCCACCATCCTTAACCTTTTCACATCGCATAGTATACAAAATAATCCCCAGGATATGCACTACTAACAGATAATTTTAATAAATAATAGACCTTGAGTAATTTATATTTTGGCATTCTCTTTTTTTTTTTGCATTAAACTAGTTCCTTCATTGTCATTGCAAGCTCATATCTGACACATATTAGAGGTTTTACTGTGAACCCTTTCATTTCAGCACACCAAGGTACTGTATCAAGAGTTGTAGAGGTTTTACAATTCTGTATTGCTAGAAAATTTAAAAATACGGTCGCACATCTGCTTCTTGTTGCCGTGGTTTGCTGCTGAGAATTTGTTGCCTTGTTGCACATGTAGCTCAAGGTTTCATGAAATTGATTTGTGCTTTTGAAACACTGAGTAATTAATTATTTGAACATGATAATTGAATTTTATTAGTTGCAGTTGCAGCCAAGTTTTAAATTTTTAAAAAATGTCACGATAAGTCTAATATGTTTAAATTTGTGGTTATATTAAAATTTCTAATAATTTCTGGGAGAGACTAGTTCACCAGTTTTTGGGTTTTATGGTTACTTTTTTTTTATTTTTTATTTGAGGGGTGGGGAAGGGGAGGGAGAAAAAAAAGAAACAAATCTCTTCCTCTTGCTTATTCCCCTTTGCTTACACTCCTATGCTCTTCAGACTTTTTAAATTCAGATTAGCTTCCATTGGTTACCTTTCAGTCTGCTCCCGCTGAATACAAATAGCATATTTTTCCCTTTGAATATATACTGTCTCTTCAGTATTGCAAAATGCACAGAGTGTATACTGGCATCGTATATGCATTTGCGATTTCTGGCAAAAGATATCATGCCTCACTGAATTGCAACTTCACGCAGGTGTGGAAAAAGATGTGAGGAAGAGTTGCCATTTGTTTCTGATGTTAATACCGAAAAGTTTTTGTTTTGTTTATATATTGCATTACGTTAAAATGTGTAGTTTAATAGTTTGCAAATTACTTAACACTGGCTTTATATTGCAAACAAAAGTTCCACATCCCAAAACACTTTGAGAGAAAATAATATTGTAGGTATGTCTCAGGGGATACCGGATTCCAGTACTGTCTGCAACTAAATAATACTGTAAGATATGCTGAACACAGACTGAAGGAATCATGTAATTTGCATGAGTTTCTTAGAATCCAAAGAGTAATTTTCTTATGGTAGAATAACATTTCTGTCTGTAAAGCCAAACTGAAAATGAAAACTTTATGGTGTGCTTGTTTTGTTCAGCAGATAGGCTTATGAAAATTCAGATCTACCCTTGCTAGATACTATCAGTAGAGACCAAAGGAAATTTTATGATCAGCTTTCTAGAGTCAAATGCCAGTGCATACTTGAATATATTAGCTCGATGTTGTATTTAAGAAAGTGTGAAAACAGTGAATGTATACTTTATATTGTAAGCATAAAGTAAAATAATGTAAGCATACATTAAAGCAGTTGAAGTTTACAATAATGCAATATATGCATAAATGAAGGCAGTGTAAGCATACTGTGAAACAGTGTCAGCATGAATAAAAATATTGTAAGCATACATTAAAACAGTGTAAATACATTAAGGTAATGTAATCTTTCAGTGAAGCAATTTAAGCATACATTGTATGCATACTGTATATCAAGATTTATTGACTATGTAGGAGCACATACGATTTATGAGTGTGAACATGGTGTGCCTCTGTTTGTAGTTCACATATCCTGTTTGCATGAGCTCATATTTTTCACTCCTGTGTAAAATGATTAGCAAGTGTGTTTTCAAAACTTGTAGATTCTTAACAAAATCATTCATACATTAAGTTAAATAGTGAAGTATATTGGCAACTTTTCTTGAAATTCTCACTTCAGCATGCATGTTTTCCAGAGTTGTAGATTCTTAAATGAATGACTTTATATATTAAGATTGAGTGTGAAATATATAGGCATGATGACTGGGCAAAATGAAATTTAAGTTGCTGATATTTGTTATCCATATAATGTTCTCGTGATCAGTTGCCCCATTTGGAGCATGAGGCACAGATTTCATGTAGGAAGTGTATCGTCACAGACATAGGCAGCTCGTCTTTCTCCATTAGCTTGATTTTTTTTTTCAGGAGAGGCAGAAAACTGTCTAAGACAAGGCAAGAGAATAATGCCAATCTCAAGCTTTGATGCTGTTTTGTAACTGGTGACTTTGTGAATTATTTTGTCTGTGATATTGAATTGATGTATTGGGTTGTAACAAGTACAGAAGTGGTCAGGTTTGCGTGGTGTCTGTCCCTGAGATAGGCAATCTGCCTATGACTCTGACACTGTGCAAAATATCATCAGTCGTGTAGTGTCAGATTCCTCAGTTTTAAGCATCATGAAAACGGTTTCACTGGAGATTCTGTTGTTACCACTCCTTAACAACATTACATACATTTACTTCAGTTTGCATGGTGGTTCCATAAGTAATTGTTCTTGATACAGTTTTAGACATTTAAGAGCTTGTGTGTGAATGATGACATCTCTCACTGTCACAAGAATTACATCAACTCTGCATGTCTGGTGTTACTAAGGACATATTCAGCACCAATGCACAAATGTAATTGTTATGATGGTGAGAGATCCTATCATTTAAGCCCAAGCTTTCAATTTCCGATGTATTAGATTGTACTTATGTAGTTATCTCCCTTTCAGTGCAGAAAAACTCTGACGGTAAAACCTGCTCCTGGACTTCACCATTAGTTGATCATAATATTTTTTTATTATTATTCCGTTTTCCTTTACTTCAAAAAAAAAAAAAAAATGGGAGTTCACAAGACCATTCTATTATTGCAGTTTTTATAAGACTTCAGAGACATTGAATGTTGATTTCTACCTTTTTAATCATTTATTAAGTGACTTATGTTAACTGAAATTTGTTCTCACATTTTATTCATTCTGTAACATCAGAATTTTTTTATTTATTTGGATATTAATATATCGTCCCAACTGAAGTAGTGCATTTCATACATATTCATATTTATTAATGTTTAAATAATTCATTAACCAAGCAAATTTAACATGTTTATCATAAGATTGTCAGTTAAAAATTTCAATTAATGTTTACCTCACAGCGATAGATATTTTACAGAGTAAAAGCATCAAACCTCATTGGCATATCGTATCATATTGCATATAGACTTTAAATGGAGTTTGGAGAAAAGTAGGTTGGTATTCAACCATTGTAGAGAGACATAAAAAGGCATGACTTCTCATAAAATTGTTCAGTTCTTAGGGTTTTTATTTTGTTTGTTTGTTTGTTTGTTTTGGTTTAGCTCACACATGATTCATGATTCTGTCATCAGAACCAGACCATAATTCTCATCAAAATTATTCTAAATTTGCCTGTGATGGAATCTGGAATACGACTGCATACTGCTAATGATAGATAATTTCTAAGGGAGATATCCAGATTTGAGACAAATTTTCAAGGCAGATAATACATCTCATGTTCAATAAATTGGCTGTAGTAAGAAATATAAACCTCATAAACGTAGTTTTTAGGGGGTCAAAGTTAGGAATTTGAGTTCATTAGATATTCAAGTTTGTGAGGTAAATTTATTTCAGAAGTCAGGCGCAAGGAACTGGAGTTTGGTGATGTTAAATTGATCAAGGTAATAATTTTCCATGATATATCAGGAACCAATGCTTATTACTTCCTTTTATTTGTTCTCCTCAGCGAGGCAAGAAGTCCTTGCTTGAGCCGTCGCCACAGGCAATCCTCAGCGTGGGACAGCAGAAACAAGAAAGCACAATCAGGCCCAGCACCAGTGAACCCAAATGGGAACAACAATTCCGATTCATGCTGCACAATCCAAACTATCAGAATTTGGAAATGGAGGTGATAAAAAAAGGAAAATGAAAATATGACTTTTCTTTGCCCCATATGAAAATTGATATACAGTATAATGCCATGCAGTGTTATTTGTCTCATTCATAATACAAACACATAGCACAGTACACAATAGACATGAAAATAGATAATACTGCATTATAAATTAAACACATAAAAAAATCAATGCTGGTCGACCATGGTGCAGTGCCTTGGTCCTTCCAGCTCTAATGCTAGGTGTTCATTTAAAGTGGGCATATCACTGAGAAAATATTCCACTTCTAATGAATGTCTGTAGATGTATAGGCTTTCAGAACATTATTTTATTATTTGAAGTATTTTTGGTCATATGAGCAAGTTGTCATAGGAAATTTCTGTAATTCCTGTGCATAAATTGCAATTGTTATTCACTTGGATGGCAGGAGCTGAAATTTTTCAGGAGATTGAAATTCAGGTTTGAAATATCTGTCATTTTAGCAAGGAAACAAGAAAAGTAGAATAAATGACAAAGCAAGTTCCACATTGAACAAAAAACTCTTATGTTGATCGTAGCTTCAGCAAATTTGCCGTTGGCTGCTGCCTATTTTCAGTATGTGCTGTTTAACAGGTACAAGAAATTGAGCTATACAGATCAGGAACCTCCAAGCACATAATTTCTTATTTGTCCATTTAGATTAAGAACACAAAGTCCTTTTTTTTTAAATTGTGTTTTTTGTTCTGTTGGCCCCAGAGAACGCTGAAAAAGAAGAAATTTTTTGGCCCTAGCTCTTTAATTTCATGGTACAGATGTTAACATGTTTAGCACTTCCATGCATTTTTTCATCTCTTTGTCATTAATTCCACATGAAATATTAGAGGTATGTACATGCAAATACACTTTCATATGGCACAGTGTTCATTTCTTAGTTCATTGGACATCTGTTTGTGATTTCGTCCCATCAGATCAAGGACACTAAATCCAAAAAGACGCTGGGAGTGTTGATGGTCAAGTTGAAGGAGCTGCTAGTAGCTGAGGACATGATTATGGACCAGAAGTTCCGCCTGAAGGCCTCTGAGAGCGAAAGCTACATCCGCATGAGGCTGTGCCTTCGAGTAAGATTTTGATCACTCCTCTCGTTCTACAGTGCAAACGACATTCTGGTAGAAAAATCTTAAAACCAATAAAGTCCACAATTCATAGTTACTACCTTTTATAGTGCTGGGCCAAGACTATGTCCATAAAATGTTTGCTAACCTTTATATATGCCAGCATGCCTTAGCTGGCAAGGCCTGTAGACCTCTGAAAAATTTCAGAATCTCCATCTTTTTCCTATGCTTTCTCTTACAATTTTATAGAATAAACTGGAATTCATGGGGAGGCAACAATTAGCCAAAATGGTCCACTGATAAACCATTTTGACTTTTTTTTTTTTTTGATTAATGATTAGTCAACACAAAAAATATATTCCTTGAGATCGCTACTGCCCATGGCGGTCGAGAGGTATGCATTTGTATCTTAGTAAAAGAAATCTCGGATCGAATCCTGCTTTCCAGATTGGATACTTCTGCAGTGGTGATAGATGCTTATTTATTGGTCACTGGCAAGAGGTCGAACTATATAGTCTAACACTATATTTATAATGACTGTGCTGAAAATGTATGTTGGGAACTAATATTGCTCGTTTGTCAGTGACTGGAGTGGGGTCTAACTGTTGCCATAATAATTGTTGAAAACATATTAACTCTTGTAGCGCAGTGCGCATCAGATCTAGTCTCCTGCTGGCTACATAATCATTGTTATGAATAATGACTGTTGCATGTGTTATCTACCGGCTGATCAGCTGACATTCGGCTATAACATTTGACTGCCACACTCGGCAAGAATATGCATATATATTCTACTGCTGCATTCAAGTATAGCGAATGATGATAGAATTAATTTTGTCATAGAATCAGGAAAGTTAATAACTCTTAAAAAAAAAACAACAAACTGAATCCCCTAATAGGCAAAAAGAAATGCCATGCCTCTTGAAAACTCCAGAGCTGGTGCCACCAGAGAGTGTGTCCTTGTTGCCTTGCTATTGATAGCCTCTTCTCTGTCCACTTCTACTTCTTTGCCTACTTTCTAATCAAGCTCCTCAACTGTTTTTTACAGGTCCTGACACCCAGCGCTAACCCTGAGTGGATTCATGACAATGAGGATCTCATTGATGACCTCAGAGATGAGGAGGAGGTGATCAAGGCACAGGGCACATCAGTGGATGATCCAGAGAAACTTCATGAATACAACCCGAACGTGAAGACCAAGGTAATTGTTATTTCTGCCTGGAGTTTTACCTGTGAATATGTGTCAGTTGTCTGTCCCTGGTGTGTTAGCTGTCGATATGTGTTTGTTATTTGTCCCTGGTGTTTTAGCTGTCAATATGTGCTTGTTATTTGTCCCTGGTGTTTTAGCTGTGAATATGTGTCAGTTGTCTGTCCCTGGTGTATTTGCTGTCGATATGTGTTTGTTATTTCTCCCTGGTGTTTTAGCTGTCAGTGGATGATCCAGAGAGTCAGAAACTTCATGAATACGACCCGAACGTGAAGTCCAAGGTAATTGTTATTTCTCCCTGGTGTTTTAGCTGTGAATATGTGTCAGTTTTCTGTCCCTTGTGTGTTAGCTGTTGATATGTGTTTATTATTAATTTCTCCCTGGTGTTGTAGCTGTGAATATGTGTCAGTTGTCTGTCCCTGGTGTTTTAGCTGTCGATATGTGTTTGTTATTTCTCCTTGGTGTTTTAGCTGTCCGTGTGTTTTCGTTATGTATTCATGGTGATTTAGCTGTCAGTGTGTGTCCGTTATCTATTCTAGTGATTTAGCTGTCGATGTGTGTTCATTTTTTTTCCTGATGTTTTAGCTGTCAGTGCGTGTTCATAATTTCTGCCTGATGTTTTAGCTGTTGATATGTGTTCATTATTTCTCCCTGGTATTTTGGCTCTTGATATGTGTTCATTATATCCCTCTGATGTTTTAGCTCTCAGTGTGTGTCCGTTATCTGTTCCTGGTGATTTAGCTATTGGTGTGTGTTCATTTTTTCTCCCTGATGTTTTTAGCTGTTGATATATGTTTGTTATTTCCCCTTGTTGTTTTAACTGTTAATGTATGTTCATTATTTGTCTCTGATGTTTTAGCTGTCAGTGTGTGTTCAATATTTCTCTGATGTTTTAGCTGTTCATGTGTATTTATTTTTTCCTTCGTTATATGTTCATTATTCTGTCTGTTGGTGTGTTTAGCTGTCAATCTGTGTTCCTCTGACAGGTGTACGAGGTCTGTCTCAGAATAAAGTTTCCCTCCTCTATAAATTCAAAAGTACGCAACCTACAGCCACAAATTTTGTGACGTAATAATGTCATATCTAAGAAATCTCGATGCCAAATTTCAAGTGCTTTGGTGAATGTGTCATAGAGTTGTGACGTGTCACTTTTGGTGCATTTGTGCACTTTGTCCAAGGTAAATCCGAGGAAAATGGCAGAGCAAAACATTGCTCCAACCTTCTCACCTACGATGTCCGAGTTGTGATCAAATTTTCAACTCTTCTCGGCAAGTCTGCTGTGGAAACACATGGTGATCTTTGCCAAGTTATGGGGAATAGTGCCCCATCAATTCAAACAGTAAGAAAATGGATCAGGGAGGTTGAAGGTGGAGGTCTGACATGAGAGAGGAAGAGCACACTGGGAGGCCCCCTGTCGTCATTTGGGGCGACAGTGTTGCGAGAACAAGAGCTGTTGTGGAGGAAGATACGAGAAGAACATGCAGGGAAATAAGTGAGTTAGTTGGTCTGTCCAATGCAACAGTTCACCAAATATTGACCAACGATCTTGGCAAGAAAAAAGTCTTTGCAAAGTGGGTGCCCCACTTGTTGACACCAGAGCAGAAACAAACCCGTGTTCAAGCGGCTCTGCACTTTTTGACCCGTTTTGAGCAAGGGGTTTTTGACCCGTTTTGAGCAAGGGGGTTTACAGTTTCTCAGTAAAATCGTGACTGGAGATGAAACTTGGGTGTACTCATTTGATCCCGAGTTGCAAAGACAGTTGGCTCAGTGTCTTGATTCGGATGCGCCGAGGCCACAGAAAGCCCGCAGAAAACAAGGGGAGAGAAAGATGATGCACATTGTTTTTTTCGACATGAGTGGCATCATACTGAGCTGGCCAGTCCCACGTGGCGTAACTGTCAATGGTGACTACTACAGGTTCGTCCTCAAAGACAAACTGAGATCAGCAATGCGGAAAAAAAGACCCGCCTTGCTCGAAGAAGGCGTCATCCTGCATCATGATAACGCGCCTGTTCACAAGTCCAGAGTTGTGAACAAGCTTCTCGGTGGCTACTCGTGGGAATTATTGGAACACCCGCCCTATTCGCCCGATTTCGTCCCATGCAACTTCTACCTCTTCCCCAAGGTGGAAGAAATGCTGCGAGGTCGTCGATTTGAGGACGAGGACCAGATTCAAGAGACTATGAGAAAAGGACTAATGACCTTGGACAAGCGGTCACTGGTCACTGTCTTTGACCGCTGAGTACATCGAATGGAGAAATGTCTGGAACTTGACGGTTCTTATGTTGAATAGGTATTTGAATAAACTTTCAGTTGATACCAAAAATAAGGGTATTTATAATTATATGTGAGGACAGCATGACAGGGAAACTTTATTCTGAGACAGACTTCGTAGGTGATCATTGACCTTCAGCTATCACTGTCTGCCGTCCACCTTAACATTTCACCACTGCCTATGCTTTGCTGTGAGGGCCCCTCTTTTGTGTCTCTTTTCTTCTGTTCAGTTTTCAGTCTTCTTTTCTGACACATCTCATTTACTAATTTCATGCTTAAGACTTACAAGTCCAAGGTAACTGCCATGTCTCCCTAGCATTTCAGTGGTGGCTGTCAATTTCCTTGCCCTGCATGGATGACATTACATGTTTGTCTCTTTTTTGTTCTGCTCCTTTTTCAGCTTATATTCCAGGGATACAAGTACTTTTCTTAGGAATCCTCTTTCTGTTTTACATAAATTTTGTATACCCACGAATTTATTTCTTGTTTTCTTCTTCCTCTTCTTCTTCTTCCTCTTCTTCTTCTCCTTCTTTTTCTTCTTCTTCTTCTTCTCCTCTGCTAATCTCTTCTTTACTTCTCCTTCATCTGAACAGACTCATTTACTTGCAAACCAGTCAGGGGTAGGAGTTTATTTTAAATTGTGTTTTTGCCCTTTGGCATTTATGTGTTGTAATTTCACGTTTTCTTCATCATCATCATCCTCTTCTTCTTCCTTCTTCTTCTTTCTCTTCTTCTTCTGCATCATCTTCTTCTTGTGTGCTGTTCCTTCCTCATCTTCAGATTTTGGTCACAGTTTGATTTTTGTCACATTCAGTATCCTCTCCATTAAGTCAATAAAAAGTAAGTAAACTTTGTGGGATTTGCTGGAGGAGTGGGTGGGCAACCCGACATAGTACCGATAGAGAATGTCCAAGGCAAGCAGTTATGACAAAGAGAGACAAAAGAGAATGAAAATTGAGAGCTTGCACGTTAATGACGGGATTTCTTACCATTGTAAGAATTGCTTTAGTGCATCAGTGCTGAATGCAAACTTAGTAGTGTTCAGTATACAGGGTTAATGTAATTCTTATAATGATAAGAGATCATGTCGTTAATGGACAGATTCTCAGTTATCTTCAGATTTTGATGTTTCTGTTCAAACAAGTTTCTCCGACTGATGTCAAATTGCTGTCTCTGAAAGTTGACATTATCTGACTTGTGCAAAGAATCATCTTAAGAGTGGATCTCTGCTTCTTGTACTACCATATTTTTAAGTGGAGGTGAAGCAAGATATTATTTTCATCAAAAAGACTTTTTTTCAGGACAAGTAATAAGATATGATAAGAAAAGATAAGATATGTTTATTCATCCACGAGGGAAATGTGTCTTTGTTACAATGATTACAATGAATATGTTTCAGAAATACATAAAGAAAAATACTCATGCGTGCAGATTCTCCCATATATACATGGACTTGCATACAATAGATTATGAACCAAAGAGGATGTAAAAAAAAATATTTTTGGGGTTTTGTTTTGTTTTTTTGTTTTTGTATGTGAAAAGCACTAAATTATAGGTTTGGAGGTAAATATTGAATGTTCTCTTGGCAACAATAACTCAAAATGTGTTATTATATTTTTCTAGCAAAGTGGGTCTTGGTCTTTTGGTCTCAGGAAAAGTTTATCATATAATACCAGTGTTACTTCACACTAGATTTCACAGGTTTCAGAGACACATTTATGCCCGTAGTAACAGAGCTTTTCAATATTTGTGCCTCAAGAATAAGTCACATGGAACCAAGGGAGAGGAGTGTTGCTCAAAAAAAGATGTAATAAGGATTAAACTTTTAAACATAAATACTCTCTGTTACCATGAGCATTAATGTACACTCAGATACCTGTGTAAAATGTGGAAGTTAAGTAAAAAATTGTACTGTGCAACAAAGTATTCCTAAGATCAACATCAATAATAGGGAAAAGCACATTATTTAGCATATTGCTGTGCAATTTTGCATGCAAAATGTTCTGAATTAGATAAAGGCAGTGTTTATCACAGTAATTGACTATAATCTACAACAGAAGGGTTGCCTACCCCCTTACAGTAGGATACAGACATCAAAAATAATTTTCCGTTCTTCATAATTTTTTCTTTCTGAAAATTGTCTGTGGTGCCCACTGAGTCAGTTTTGCGAAAAAAGAGCATCATTCTGTTACCATGCGCATATGTCATATGACACAATAACAAAAAACTAGAGTTACCGGGTTTGGCCCTTGTATCCAGATTATTCCCCTCTCCCGATCAGCAGAGGCCAGTGGCAAAAACGATGACGGAACTTAAGTTCCAGCAGCTACAGGCACCTTTACCAGACAATGTATTATTCAACTTTTAATTAAGATTCTGGTCATCCAAATTCAAGCGTAAAGTTTGATAGTGTAAGTCAGCAAAAGTATTCTACATTTTTATTGCCTCAGCATGATTTTGTCTGACATATCTAGTGTTCACAGAGGAATTAAAACATTCATACCAACATGCTATCACCGTCCGCAGAGCACTAGCTAGACAGCTTGGCCATGTGGCTAGAATGTATTTGACCTAAGCTTATGGCCGCCACACGCTCAGTAGGTGTAACAATTCGGACTTTGGATAATGTAACCCTGTGGGTTGTCTGGGGCCCACTGAGGCATTATATCATTATGACAGACTCTTGAAAGACTGTTTTATTGGAATAATAGGGTATTGCATGATTTAATATGATTTGTAGGACGATGCAATCTTCCTATAAGCTGAGTCAGTTGTATAAAATGTCTATGACATTGCGCTTGTTTGTTCAGCCCATTTGTCTTAGGACCAATGTTAGGCTTAGTTGCCAGACTGGGAATCGAGATATTGTGCTCAGAAGTTATGGCTGGTCAAGATCTACCAGTATCAAATTTTTGGTTTGCAGAAATTTAAAGTACAATCATTTCTGTTTCAAGAGTATAAATTTGAGCTTTGTGAGGTAGATCGAGGATTCTATATTATAGTAAAAGTGTTCTTTTATTGCAACTTTCTCAGAATTTTCTCCACTGCACTTGGTTGATCCCTTACCACTTCAAAATATGGCAATAACATGAACCAGCAAAGTGAAAGCTCAAAATATTGTTCATTGAATAAAAGCAGCGAAATAAGCTTTCATTGAATATGAATAACTTCATAAAGTCAAAAAGCAGCCTGAACTTCACTTTGACTCTCATTTTTCAGCATCTTTTCTCATGTCGTTACTGAAGATGCCAAACTCTTCTTCCACAGATAAAGATGACGTGGAGAAAGAAGGGTTTATGTTGCTACCCTGTATGCAAACAACCTGAGAAAGAGGCTTAATGTATTTTATTTCATACATCAGGGATAGAATTGGTCCCAGTTTAAAGGGAGACACTACCATTTTTCAGAAGTTTTAATGCACTTACTATAGTGTGGAACTTATTACCGTGAATGTACTGGATTTCAATGAAAATTTCACTTCAGAGTATCGAACAGTGCTTTTTTCTCCCTCAGGGGTGATGATCTTTGAAAAGCCTTTATTTGTGATTGCACAAGTTGTTTGACACAAAATTTCAACCATGTGTCACAGATATGGAAGCTTTTCCATTCTGTATAAAGTCACTTCTTTAAGACAAGGTGTGTTGCTAATTCCTCATAATTCTGGGTCAGAACAGGAAATACAAAAAATCTTTCATAGGATCATGCATACAGGTATCTACGTGATGTGGGTGAAATCTAGTGTCAAATAGGCAATGCTTTTACAAGTGACAGTTGTCTTAAGATCATCCCTTTGGAGTGCAGTTTTGATTAGAAATCTAATACTCTCATGGTGACAAGTTGTGCAGTGTATTACATGCATTACAAACCATAGGAAAAAGGATAATTCCTACCTTTCACTGTAATTCTGGAGTTTCACAGATGTCACTGAAAATCCAAGAATTGAAAGCAGTGTATCTGAGAACTCACTTAAAATTTCAGATCTTTTTTTCATGATCTGGTTTTATCCTTAATACATAATAATTCTTTTATTTAATCTGTGGATATGTAGGCTGGACTTAGATTCCTCAAGTTTGGGTCAAACCAGTTTGAATTGCCCATTTGTTCTTTGTAGCCATTCTCATCTCAGGTCAGAATTCAAGTAATGTAAATACGCGGGCAGGATAGAGCAAAATGACCGGTTAAAAAACAAATTGTATTCTCTGTTTCTCAGTAAGCAAATATTACCCCACATTAAGTGATACTATACCTCAGTAAGGAAAAGGGTACCTTTCCCTAAGCAGTGCGTTAGCCATGGGCTTTAAGAGAGATTGTACTTCCAATGAAGTGATACTGTGCTCTCATGGAGTCATATAACATGTTGAAGTCAACAACAGACAATAATAGATATGCTTGTGGTCATCACAGCTTTGCTCCAGGTTGCCTATAAAATGACATCACTGGTTTTCTGACGTTTTCAGTCTGTCTAGATTTCTTCTGTCCTCGTCATCTTACTTGTTGCCACACACGTTTCTTGAGATAGACATTTCTGTACCATTGTCGTGAGTTGGATTTTGTGGAAGCAAATGTGAAAACCTCTATGTGCTTCCGTTAGAATAGCTTATTAAATTCTGCGGTGTCCAACAACAGCGAAGATTAAATCTCACAGCACAAAGAAGGATCCGTATACTCAAACCAACACCTTCTGCTGTTGTAAGCGGTGTATAAATTCAAGGCTCTTTGTCCAAATGGAAAACAGAGTAATGTATGTGTTGTCTAGTATCAGATCGGTCAAAGATAACTTACACAGCACAGCAGTGACAGTGTGTATCCAGCTGACACAACTGGAGTGTCAAGATGAATACATTTATTAGCTGTGATCTTATCGTGTTAAAAATTGACAGCACTCTGTTAGTTTCCCTTGTCTTAGAATATGCAGAGAGAAACTATGTGCCGTTAATACTTAAGTCACTACTAGAGTGAGAGAATTGTTAAAAATCTGCAATTTATGACAAAAAAAACAAGGAGTACATTTTCAAAACTCAGTGCATTGTCATTGAAAAAGGAGTAACTGATGTATTAATATGAGATAAGAGAAGATAAGAATAACTTTATTATCCTTAGAAAGGAAAAAAAAATATTCAGATATGTATTTCTATATCAATTCATTCAAAACAAATTTCAATTTGAACTCTGGATTTCTTCAAGAATTATGTCATTTGAAAGTAAGCAATTATATGGGTGTGAAGTGCATATCCTCCTATCATTTATTTTATAAAAGATGAAGAGTACACAAAATGACTATTAAAATCTTGCACTTCAATTTCAGTGGGATTGGGAAAACAAAGAAAGCAGAAAAGGTGTTGAACTTTTCAAAAGACATTTTTTTGAACACCGATATGAGGTTTGAAATGCTCATTTTCATTATATATAAGGAAAATAATGTTGATAAAAAATGTCGAGATCAATTGCATTTGAGCGTCCCACATTCTGTTCGTAATTTTTGTCCATAGAAAAGTTGTTCAATCTGTCAGAGTGCAAAATATGAAATACTGATTATTTGTGGCATTTTGAACATGACGTGTAGTTCTCATTTTTCTTTGTCATCTTTTTTTTTTATGATATTGATTAATCATCTTCTTTATAGCCATCACATAATTTTGTCAATTTATCACTCCTTTTCAGCTCATCAAATTATATTTCATCAGTTTATCATCCTCTTTCAGCCCACCCATGATTTAATTGGTTACTCTTCTGAGTTTGGTCAGTCCTATAGTTACATCAGTTTATCATTGTCTTTTGTTTTGCCCCTCCCATCCATCTTTATATGGTCCTCTTGTCACCTCTCTCTCACACTTTCATGTCACCAATTTCATTGCTGATTGTGTTTTCTGTCTTTTTGTGGAAAAATTGTCTAACTTGGGACACCGCTGAATGTTAGATATTGAATTTTTGTGACATCCCTAATGTGAACTTTGACCCCTCTACTTCCTTTTTCAAGGAATCTACGGTGTCTCCTCTTTCGCTTCAGTAACCACAACTTACTGCAACATGACTTGTAACTTTTGTCAAGTAACATCACCATCACATGCACATGAAAAACAGAAAAAAATAAGAAGATTATTCCTAAAAGAGAAAAGTAATTATGAGAAGGCTTTAATAATACCTTAAATCAGAATGTAGATCCAAATTATAGTTTAATGACCTGTTGGAAATTCTTTCATGTTGGAGTTGAAACAGATGCAGTTTAACGCCACTTTATCTCAACTTAGTTCCCACATGTTGGGTAATGTTGGATAACTTTCCCCCAGAAAGTTCAAGCCAGAAACAAAATTGTTTGCTAGTAAAGCATATCACAAAATTGAAAAGCAGAAAATTCTCAAAACCAAGAGTCTGTAGATTTATGAATGACCATATTTAATTTAAAAATTAATGAAATCCTTCTTTTATATTCTAAAATATCAAGGAAATCCTTATTTTATTTTTTAAATATCATTGGATTTGGCCAAAAAAAGAAAAGATCCCTATTTACATTGATAATTTTTTTTTTGTTTTTGTTTTATTACATTAGAGAAAAAGATTATTTTGAGAACAGTCTTACAACATGTAGACATCTACACTCTGTAAACATACTTTGAAAACATACACAGTATTTCATATGTTTTGAGACCTGTACACAAAATATAGTAGGCAGAAGACTATCAATGCATTAACACAATCATAACAAACAAACTTGTATTGTTATTATTTGCAAAAAATTTATTTCAAGAGTTGCATTGATTTTACGGTGAGTTACAAAGCTGCCATATTCACGTAATTTAACTTCTCTTCTGTTTTGTTGATTGTCACAGCTATTCCTCAAAATTTGTCTATGATGGAGTGAGGCATTTGTATGATTGGGAATTGAACCAGCTCAGGTTAGACTCCATTTCAGGATTTCTAAGTTGTTTAAGAACTTTTGTTTAACGAAGTCACTGTATTCGAAACCTCACAGAAATGATCAGGGCATTTATCCAAGGCTTGGTTCCATTCCTGATGGATGTTGTTTATTTCATCTTCTTCTTCAGCGTTACTATAATGATGTTGTATGACTCTTTCTCACTGGCATTCTTGACTAATATGCAGTTTTCCATTTGTGTTATAAACTGAACTTTGTACCAAAATGGAGTTAACTGTTCGTGGATTTCTTATTTCTTTACACTTTTGAAGTGTTACTTTAGTTGTCTTTCAGATTCTACATCTTCCTGTCATTAATGGACCATCATTAGATATTATGACAAATAATAGCTACAGCTGATTTATTTCATTTATCAGCTGTTTAGGGCTCAAAATCTTAATATGTCATAAGTCTTAAGCTAGTGAGGTTGAACCGTGTGGACAAAAACCTGAAGTAGTAGTCAGAATTTGTTTTGGGATTGTAATATTTCTTTAAGCTAATCATGTGGCACATAGCTTACCTTCAGGGATTGTCAGATTTCTACAGTTTCAGGTGTTATTTTTGTTTCCTGTACCAAATGCACTCTGTCACTTAACCATAATGGGGAATTTTGACTGATTAAAGAGGGATATGGGTCAATATAAGTGGGAGTATAATAGTTAAAATTAGTCTATTAAATAGTGTCTTCTTATGAGAAAGAGAGAAAAACAACAAAGAACATGTGTGCCTGATTTGTTACTATGTTTTACTGATAAAATTTGCGTGAAGTAATAAGGCCTCATTTTTTAGCTTTAATTGAATCCCCATTCTTGCCAGTGATAAGAAGCTTTCAGAAACTTTAGTGTTTAATATTTGACATACGATCACTTAAAAATGCCTGCCCTCCACCCTCCCACCCCCGTAGCGCTATGCAGAGCTCATGTTAAATCCTGCCTCAATACAGACTTAGACTAATTTCAGATTTTGTTCTTTTTTATTGTTAGGGTGAAGCAGGGGAGAATGGCCCTGCAACTCCTTCCTCCAATGGTGTGAAGACACCACCTGCCCATGAGGAAATGATTGCTGCAGCAAAGACAGCAGACCAGGAGTCAGAAGTGCGGCAGAGAAAATCAGCCAGGTATGTTCAAGGAAAACCACTGCTTTTGATCACTTCAAACACTCAATGAATGGACAAATTTGTGTAAGATCTTTGAATGGACCTTTCCGAAGGCTAAAACAATGTTTTGTTTTTTATCATAGGGCTAGACTAGGCTAACCAATGCTCACTTTTTAGTTGATTTGCAGCTGAGTTTTCCACTCACATTTGTTTACTCTGTACCTGCAAACATTTTTCAGTTACTCACTCTCAGATATGGGATATGTCTGCCCTGCATGGCTGGTTTGGAAAGGTGATTTACAAGACAAGGGAAAAATGTTCACAGTGAAAAGTTCATAAAATGTACATTTTAGGAGATGACTATTTGTACTTATTGTTGATTATTGATAAAGCTCCACCCCATAGGACAACAGTGATGTGACATTTAATGTAAAAAATTCTGTATGGATCAGAACCACAGTTTTTCAGAAGATGCAAAAATCTGCTGTGTTGTACTCCACTTTATTATTTACGGGGTTGTCAGAATGCTAAAACTTTTCATACAACCTCAAATCAGATCTGAAAATTGAGGCATATTAGCAAGAAAAGAAAACAGGATAAATGACAAAGTGGCTCCCATATTGAACAAAGACCGTTAGGTTGATCTTGATTTCAGATTATTTTGCCTTTGGCTGCTGCCATCTCTGTTGTTGAACAATAACATTATATGGTTGGCTGTCTCAGAAACTACAAAAACCATAAGCAAATAATCTAGATGGAAAGACAGAGAACCGTTTACTCTACACAAAAGTGCCAGGAGGTGAATTTGCACTACTTTATTATATGTGATCTCCAGTCATTAGACCATAGTGATGCATTCCCGTCAGCCTTAAAGGACACAACATCTGGAATGACAGTTTACCTGAAGTTGGACTGAGTTAAGAATATTGTATGAAGCATTTTTTTTTTTTAAGCACCAAGGGGAAAAGCAAATATACCTAAACACTGTTGAGGTATACTTAACCTTTTGTGACGCTACGATAGAACCATTGATCACCTTTCCTCCGCTATGCTGAGTGTGACAATAGAATAAATTCTCATGCTAGCGCCAGCTGTGTGAGGCAGTGGTTGAATTTTGCAGCCCAGTGTCACCTGATCGGCTAGCAGAGAATACATGAAACAGTTATCCATAACAATGGTCATGCAGCCAAATGGTCATGCAGCCAGCAGGAGGCTGGACTCCAGGCACCTTGTGCTACCAGAGTTAAGTTATGCATGCCCTTGTGAGCTAATTCATACTTAATAAGCATGTGTTTTAGTAGATCAGACAGTTTGACAGTCAAAGCTCTGAGAATAAACCAGTAATCAATGGAAGTTGAAGTAACCTCATAAACACTTTCATTCTATATATTGTCTCCAGCAATAATGGTGCTGGGTATTACGGATTGGGCCGCATACAGATGACCTTCAGATACAGTGCTCAGAGGGAGAGACTCATCATTGTGGTGCATAAATGCGGGTGAGTACTTCCACTATAGCCCATGTGATGATCTAGTGGAGTACAGACATCTGTGGAGTGAGGCAAATGGTTGTTAGATCATGATGAACAATACTGTCAGATGTGTTAGTACTACTTTGCTCTTAAGTTAATATAACAGCTTTAAGTACAGTTCAAAGGGCTTTTATATACACAGTGGAGCGCAACTTATACAGACACGCTTAGTACTTAAATACAGATATTTTCTTTTTTAACTCTTTGACTCCCCATAGGATTTTCACCAACGGACTCATGCTGTTTTCGGAATCACAATAAATTCAGCAGGCACCTTACTAAAAGGCATATATAACAAATCGTGGAAGCAAGTTGTTGATAATAAACTCACGCATACGCAGAAGTTTCTTACCTTTGGCTTTTCGTTCTTTTGAAGATTATATTTTTAAATAGTGAACTGCATTTTCCGGCTTGGGGTCCAAAACGGGTTTCGGCTTGAACCGGAAAATCCGGCTTGGGGGTGTCAATGAGCTAAGGGAATATATATGATTGATACGTATTTGAGGAGCATTTTTTTTTTGAAGCTCTGTATGTGGTCTCTGAATATTTATGAAATAAAGGAAAATAACATTTAACGTAATTGCTCTTCAAAAATATATTTTTATTTATTGTTAAATGATATAAACTTTGAAGGTGTGCAGATTTTGAGCTCAGTTAAGTTTTGAATGAAATAACATAGAAATACATGTTTAAATACATCCCCAGTTGAATTTTCAACAAAAGTACATTTACTGAGTTTTGGAAAAACGCTCTTCATTTCTGTTAAAAAGTCCTTTTTTTGCACAACCCCAAGGTGTACACTTATCCATGCTCCACTGTACATACAACATGGCCAGATGGGATTCAGGGCTTTGCATTTCATCCAAGATAAAGTTACTTTATTCTTGTTTTCCTTAGTTACCTGTTGTAAAACAAGTGCACAGCTATAAGTGGTGAACGCTGTTTTCTGAATGACAGTGATCGGCACCCGTTAAATGGTGCTAGCACTTTGTGTTCCTGAGTAGTTGTGAAAGACGCTGGATTGTCCTGAAACAGATACTGTATTGTAGTGCTATCCAGATAATACCCTATTATTGTCCACATAAGGACATGGATCTTTTATAATAGGATAATATGGTTTATGTTTCATGTCCAAAGCAGTGCTGTCTGCTGCAGATTCATATCATTATTACCCCAGCCTGTCCCTGTAGAAAATTACCTTTCAAACCTCCAAAATTTCAACCAAGAATTTGCAAAATTTGCATGCAAAAAGAGGTTAAAATTGCACCAAAATTTGCAAAAATCATTTCGTTAACTTCATTATATTTACCACCACATCGCGTTGTTTACTACTGAAATGTTGCAAAAATGTAATAATGGAACACATTTTCTTTGTTCCTGTTCACGCAGTATTGCAACACTGGCAGAAAAAGTGCACTGTTTGGCCAAAATCAGCAAATTTTCCACCAAATTTGCAGAAAATACCGAAATTTGCAAAATTGCAACTCAGATATTTGCCATAATTTGCAGTCGCAATTTTCTGGCGGGACAGCCCAGCAGGCCATGCTACCAAGGGACTTTCTTTGAGGAATAAACATTGCAGCTGACTTTTATCAGAGCTGATCATTAGCATGCATTTTATTATCTGAATATAAAGTCCTCATGCGTAAAGCACAGAAAAAGAGAACAAATAGTTCTAACAGTAAGAAATGTGTAAGAAAGAAATTAAAAAGTAAAGTATACATGCTGTAAGATCCTGCTTTTATATGAAATAACTATTATGCTATTGATCAAATGTGTGGTGCCTTAAGAGGAATGGGAATAAAAAACAACAAAAAAATCGGGATATGAAGGAACAAGTGCAAGTGACTTTGATACCATTTGTTTCTCTCTCTCTTGAAATTCTAGCAACCTGAGACCAGTAGAGGGAGACAGTAAGAACTTGGCTGACCCATATGTCAAGATGTACCTGCTGCCAGACAAGTCCAGCTCTTCCAAGAAACGTACCAAGGTCATCAAGGATAATCTCAACCCTGTGTTTGACGAGACGTAAGTTAGTGCCTTTTCAGAGTACCTGGCAAACTAGCATAGACACTTCATTCAATTACAATCCCCTTTATTGCCATTTTCACTCAGTCACAACAATAGTTCAGAAAAATTGATTGGTTAACATTTACTTGTTGATAGAAACAACATCAATGCACACAGGAAGCTTCATTTGCACTCTGTTACCTGAATCACAATCTAGGGAAGAGTCCCTTTGTTAACTGTCCCTATTATAATCTGATTATGAAACCTTCTTTTTTCTGTATGAAAGGTTCCAAGTCACAGCTTAGAGAGATGAAATAAGGGGAGTTGATTGTGGTACCATCATCCTCATTTAATCACTTGAGTTTTGGGAGCGTGAAAAGAGTTGCAGCTAGGAGGAGCTGTGATTGATTAATGACTTTCTAATATAGCATTCTTATATGAAAAATGTTGTAAATACCCTGAAGCTCTGATTAAATAAATTCAGCAGTTATTACTGCTAAGGGATGTATTGGGTTGTATTGGGCTGTTGTTACTGCTTGCCTTGGAATCCTGAGCTGTTTTCCACCTGTCTGTAGGTATGAGTACCCAGTGCCCCAGCATGAGATTAGTAAGAGAAGTCTAGAGGTGACTGTGAAGAATGAGGTGGGCATGTTCTCCTCCTCCAAGACCATGATGGGCATGGTGCTGTTGGATCTCAGTACGCTGGACATCTCACGCGCTGTCACAGAATGGTATGTTTGGATTGACAGTTCTGAAAGTGTTCTTATTTTTTTAATTTGATTTCATTTGTTTACCTTTTTTTCTTTTTCTTTGTCAATCATTTCATCTCACAGGTTGTCACAGAATGGTATAGTTGAACTGAAAGTGTTCTCTTTTCTTCATTTTATCTCTTAATTTTTGTTCATTCTTCTCTATCATCATTTCGTTTTACAGACAGTCATAAGGTGGTATATTGGGACTGACATTACTGAAAGAGTTTCTTTTTTTTTTTCACTGTAAACTTTCTCCTTTCATTTCTTTGGTCATTTCACTTTAAGGGCTATCACAGAACGGAAGTGTCTGTATAGATTGGACGTTGTCTTGCTGAAAGTGTTTTCCTTGGTCACTCTCTCTGTTTATTTTCTTTTCTTAATTGTTCCATTTCACAAGCTGGGTAGTATCTAAGTTGCTGCATTAATGTCACTACGTTTTTCATTCTTAAAATGGTATTACTGTATACTTTTCACATTTCAATTGTGAAATGGTGGCCTTATCAGTAAAATTTGTTACTATAGACAAAATCAGACAGTTATGTGAAGCCTGTCCATTCATTCCATTTATTTATTCATCTATTCTTTCTATCTTTCCATTCTTTCTTTCCTTTTATTCTTTCAGTCTTCTTTTAATTCTTTTTAATGTCCCCATTCTTACTTTCCACACACAGGTTTGATCTGGCTCCAGAAGACAATGTCAAGCTGACATCCTTTGAGTCAGAAGTCTAGACCCCCACCTTGATATGTGGACCACAAGATTTACAGGGATTCCAGACCAACCAACTAACCAACCAACCTAACAAGAAATCTATGAAATTCTTACTCCAGCACAATTGTAGTTCTGAGTGTCAAAGATGCTAGTAACAGGAAAATTTCTGCTTTTCCAGATATTTTTCAGAGGAAGAAATTTCAAATAAGGATCTAGTTTTTAGCACATTTTGTAACATTTTGATTAATGTGTAGGCTACATTTATTTAGTGCTTTGTATTTCTAGACTCTAGATGGTGACCCTCCTGTTCAAAATGAGTTGCACGTTGAAATTTAATACAGTAAGTTGGTTTGCATTAACTTTTTATTTTTACCTGACCTGAAAATGGACAAGAGAATAAAAGACATTAAGGTTTTTTAGGGATGATAAGCACAGAAAAACATATACTCAGGCAAAGTAAAATTGTATGCTGCAAGATGCACTGATCCAGTTTATTAAAAAAAAAATTGATAAAAAGACAATAAAGGAAATAATTTCAGTGAGATCTTTGCTGAGAGTTCAGAATATTTGCTAAGAAAATGAAAATGTTGACCTGGTGGGCCCACTTTTAACCCTAGAGTGTCAGTTTGGGAAGCGACTAGCTGTGACTTGCAGCTCATTGTGTAATGGAGGGTCATTAATATTCTGTAGTAACATTGTCCAATGTTTTCTCCAGATCAGGCAGTTGCGCAATTCACCCCTGAAATATCAAAAATATCCCCTAAAAGTACACTGAACAGACACAAATCTCTTCTTCTCTTTGTACTTAAAAGTTTGCATTATTTGAGAAAACCCAAAATCCCTCTAAAAATTTTACAAAAATCCCCCTTAATTTTATGACAAAAGAGGGATTTTCTCCCTAACTTGTTTGGCCTGGAGAAAACACTAATTGTCTAATGACATGAAATTTTAAAAGAAAAGTTCAGAATTTTTGTGCTGTAATGTCAGAAGAACCAAAAATGGTATAACGCATACTAACATCGAAATCTAACAGTTATTATAAACTTTGTGTTTAGTTGAGAATGTTTCTTTTTTCTTTACCTAAAGTTGAAACATGTCATGTTTGTTTTCCCAAGACTCTGAATCACTGTTACAAGTGGATGGGTCTGAGATACAAACACTTTGTTGTATCACAAACAATCACGAGAGATGTACTCACAGCCAAGCTTGCTATAGTGTAGTCGTTTTTACAGTAGCACTGTAATCATCTCTTACATTGTTGTAAGGCATATAGTATTAGAGTAATAGCCCTATTTTTAATATTTTTCTTACATTGTTGTAAAGCATATAACATACACCATT
This sequence comes from Ellobium chinense, assembly GCA_033807755.1. Lineage (NCBI taxonomy): Eukaryota > Metazoa > Mollusca > Gastropoda > Ellobiida > Ellobiidae > Ellobium > Ellobium chinense. Next base: position 35,187 of record JAWQUT010000373.1, on the reverse strand, counting down.
ATTATATCTGCAAGTGACAGTTGATACAAAGTCTTTTTCATTATACCTCAACATATCAGGGTGGTGGATCCGTATATCATATGTGTTTTCATGTCCGTTGTATTTGTCTGCAGGTAGCTTTGATAAACTCTCATTAAGTTCAAGCCTACAGTTTTATTTAGGCTGAATCCAATAAAAGAAAAATTTGATGCATAGACTGTCAACTAACTTCTACAGCAATAACTTGGACACTGTTTGGTGGTAACTTGAAAAGTGAGATAGAATTCTTTAACGATGTAGCATCAAGTTACTGTCAGGGAAGCTACTTGCCTGTGCTTGCCTGTCATAAAATTTAACATTCTGCATAAGAGTCTTGTCTAGAAATGTCATATATTTAGCCAATGTTCACAGGTTGGTGTGAATGCTTTCATTCCGCTGTAAGCAACAGATATGTCAAACAAATTGCTGAGGCAATAAAAAGCAAAATACCCTATTTACTTACAGGGATGAACTTAATGCTTTGAATTTGGATGACCAGAGTCTTAGCTGACAGTTTGATAACACATTGTCCAATAGCAGTACTTAAGTGACATCATTTTTCCCACAAGCCACTGCTGCTTGGGCAGGGAGAGTAACTCTTGATGCAAGAGTCAAGCCTGGATCCCTCAGATCTTTCTTAATGCGTCATAAAACACATGCACAGTAAGAGAATGATGTTCTTTCTTAACGACATTGTTGCAGTGGGAATTAAAAGTAATCCTTGTAGTTAAAAGGACTTTAAAACTGAAAAATATTTTTGACATGTGCACCCACCTTTGAGTTTTTTTTATGCAATTTTTAGTACAGCTCACCAGCAAAATGCTAGGATTTTGTAACTGTTGATGATCTGTGGAGAAGAAAGCTGGCTTCCACAACCACTATCAAACTATGCTACCATCGATTGAACTAGATATGCTTTACCAACGCTGCCTGTGGATATCTGTAGTGTATGTAAAGCCACTTGTCTGAACAGGACTAATATCTTATTGTTGAGGGAGATAACCTGTGACTTTATTCTTTTTGCCCTTCAGCCTTCACCCACTTTGTGATAAATAAATTAAAGGATGCCTGCACAAAGACCAAAACTTACAATTTTTATCAGGTTTCATTTCTAGAATATTTCACTTCACATTTTTGTCAATGGTAGCATTCTGCACCGTACTCTGGATTTCGGTGTCTGACCAAATAATTTAAGGCTGCCATTAAATCTGGAATCAGTGTCTGATTAAATGGCTTCGTCTGCCACCAGATGTGGATTTCAGTGTCTAATAAAATGACTTTGATACTGACCATTACAGTTGTTGAATGTAAATAGTGTTTTCTGTTTTTGGGGGTTTTATCTTAAAGGAAACCTAGACTCTGGTCTTTGTGTAGGCATCTCTTGAATGAAGACTCCGTCACTATCTACTCACTACCATTACATGAACTTTACAATCATAACCAAATTATTTGAGATGATACCTATATCTTCGTCTTTCGTGCTTGTTGTATGCATAGTGCCTGCATAGATTGCCTATTTTTGTAAAGGCAAAGCTTGTATATTTTTAACAAATTTTAGATTCACTTGTTCTAGCCATAATTGATATTAAAATTCTTATACTCGCATGAAAATGAAATGATATTTAAAAAACAATCAGATTCAAGAAATTTTTCAGTGGTAGATAATATACCAATATGAAATAAGTTACATGGACACAACGAAATACTCCAGGCCAGTACATAGAATAATTTACTCAAAAGTTTCGCAAGCTGGCAAAGAAATTGTGATATTATTCTTTATAGCCATTTAATTCTTCATTTCATGTACAGATGTGCTGTGTAAGTAAGTTACATCACAAAACTTGTGATTTGGACATACCACGAAAGATCTAAGTTTTATTTATGAGTTAGACTTTGGACGCCAAGCTCAAAAATCCCTCCAAGTCCACAAAATAAATGGCTTGTTGATGGAAGAGAACGGAAAAAAAATATTTCTTGTTATATTCACAGGCAAGTTTTTTTTACATGCTAGGAGGACTAAAAAAAAAATCAATCAGGAGCTTAAATTTCTACTGTGTAGGAGCTTCATGATTGTTAATGAGAATTGTTTTTTCACAACAAAACATATCATAAACATCAGAGACTGGCCAAGGTGGTTACTTAACAAGAATCTGCACGACAGCAGCTTGGGGCTCTTGTAGATGGCTTACAATAAATGCTTAGCCAGTTGCACAAATGCAAACAGTACTTCACTTAGGTGACACATTTATGTGTTTCTACACAAATGCCAGCACTCATTTTGAGGGCTGTTTTTATATGATGTCAAACACCCCATAAATTAGATTGTGGAGCAAACAGCGATGTTTGTGGACAATGCACAAAGTAGAATACATTGCACCAGTAGAGAAAATGTAATTGATTTTATGCCTTTGATGCGGATTTTGATCATTGTTGACCCGCTTAAATGGGGTTTGCTTAACAGCAGCGTTGCTCCACTCCCATGACTATGTTTTCTACAAATGAAAGAAAAATTTGTTTTGGGGTAGATCTGTAAAACTATAATAAAGGGACTATTTTTTTGATATCAGAGCTTGGCTGTAAAATGTTTACTTGTGCTTTTGTAGTTGGAATATTGTAAGATGTATATTTACTTTTGCCATCTGCCCTTGCACACCATCCCATGAAGAGCAGAAATGTACTGACATTGTAATCCTCCCATATTTGGGGGGCCTTGTGCTTTGCAATATTTTACATGTGTTGGGATTTAAAGGGCGATTGAAACATCGAATTTGACCATATCTGATATTTCGGTTGTGATATTAAAGTGTAACCTTCATGTATAGGATTATGAAAAAAAAATATTCTATATACATTAAAACTTTTTGTGTAAAAGTGTGAAAAATTAACATGCTATGTCTCAAACTGTAGGGTGTTTGTTTAGGAGCGCATCGACGGACTACACTGAAGATCAGTTCAGTGAAAAGATAAAAAGGGAAAATTTTTTATTTTTCAAAAGGGAAGGAGGGTGATATTCTGCATTTAGAAGCCTATGATACACGAACCAATTTTGCTTTATGCCTTGACAAGTATTTAGACAGCACCACTAGATCAGCAATCCTACTTTAAGCATGATAGCTGTTTGATCTCTGATAGTTAAAAAGTTTTGCCCCAAGAGGAGTAGATGCTATCTGTCTTTAAAGTAGTTGCATTATGTAGTCAACATGCATGGCCTGCAAGGGCGTTTAGTGAGAGTGCTAATTTTTGCATCAGCATTGTGAAAGCAGTATATTTCTTACTTTTCTTTTAATTTGCACATACATTTGCATGTATGTTTGAAGATTTAAACAGTAGAGCTTTGCAGCTGTGTAGAGTTATTTTTGATTAAGTATGAGGCAAAATCAGTCAGAAATGCATGTTGTTTTTTATGACTAAACCCACATTTCTGTTTTATGACTTGGATTCTGGTGCAAACACCCTTCATTCTCGCTTCAAAACCATTTTCTTCTGCACTTCTTCTTTTGTTCTTTAACAAAATCGTCAAATTTGACAGGCAAAATACTGAATTTACACATTCACTGTTTGCCTGCCTAACTAAATATATCATGAAAATTATAACTCTCATTATGTACTCATAATTCACATACATATGTTCTTTCATTATTTCTTTCCTAACAAATGACCATGCCAATCCACTCACTAATGCATTTGAATTGTAGCATGAAATTTTAGCCCTAGAGAGTCTAGATCAGTCAAAGTTTTGATGATAGTCCATTTCGGAAGTCTGTGAAAAGTATACTGAAAAGTGTAGTATTCTCCGAAATTTCATGTTTTGAGCCGTTGAGGAAAGAAGAAAGAGTGATCATGTTATTGATCCTTGAGACTATACATTGAATCGTGGTCCTGATGTTTCAGGAGTGTAAATGCCTTTTGAGGGCCAGAATTTCATGCTGCTCTTCTGTTATTCATTTGGAACGTCTCCTGTGATTTCCTAAATTTTAAATCAAATTGCTTTTTCTCTCTCCATGCCCTACGTTTCTTGCCTTATTTTAATCTTGTTAATCCTGTGAACCGCCATGTATGTGTGCGATTTACTTTTGTTACACTTTGTGATATTTTGGCTTATAAATCTCACATGTGCCCAAGCCCGGGTTTACATGCAATTTCTGAAATACTCTTAGCCTGCTGACACTATGTGTATGGTCCAGATATTTTTATGTAGTACTGTAGCTATAGCATGACTCAGATATATTAGCAGAGGGGTGCCCAACTGCTGGACCTAAAGTGAAAATATGGCCTGCCTAGGGTATAAAACATGACCAGTAAAAATTTCATGACTGTAGGGTGCTTCATATTGTTCAGTGTCTTATATTGTTGTGAAATGTGCACCTCGAAGGTTTTCCCTACAAGGTGACTAAAGCCCAAAACTGGCTTGCCACCTGAAAAGGTTGGGCACCCCTGTTTTAGTGAATTTTATACCACCATACATGTGAAACTGTAGCCTGGTGAAGCATTGAGAACTACTTGAGGCTACATATTATGGAAGGAACTGATTTTAATTTTCTTTGAGTATCCTTCATTGGGCAACATAAACTCAACTCTCTCACTAAGTACACTATGGGGTATAACTATGTAAATGAAACAATTTTTTTTTTCTGAAATTAGAAATCCCAAAAGATAACAGTTTTGCACTATTTTTAAATTGCACTGTATGTGTCAAAATGGGTGATAAAAGCGTTCTTAAAGATTTAAGCCTTAATTTTGATTTGATGTGGCTTCATGAACTTTTACAGTCATGCTCTTTGTATTTTTGTCACAACATCCTGATCAGATAAAACAAGCAGTTTTCATGCTACACTGGTGTAACACCCCGGTGGTGTTAATGATGTGATCTAGAACTGGTCTTCCTAGCTTGTATTTAGTTCATTTTTTATGGTTTTCAATTCTTGTCTTCCCAGCCTGTATTTACTTCTTTATTGTAGATTTTGCTCATGTTTATATTTTGGTTATGGCGATGTCGTTTTATTACTTATGCACAACAGGTCTCTTGTGAATAGTTAACCTTTTCAGATCTCACCACTGGAAACGTATGCAACTGTCACAGACTGATACTGTTGCACCATTCAGTTGCTATGCATTGTATTTTATGACCCTCTTTCTCATGCCAGGCCACTGTGAGGTTGAGATTTTGAGATTTATTGATTCAAACAATGTCCTGTTGCAGATTCCCTTTAACACTTTGCATATCAACTTTTAAAAAAAAACATCAGATTTCCAGCACAGTCTTTTCATTACCATTTTGACAATTATCAGAGTTTGAAAGCTGGGTCACTTTTTGAAATATGAACACAGTTAATGCCTTTGTTACCTAGGTTGCTCCTGTATTTAGTTTGTCATTCAGCGTGATGGTGATTTCTGTGTCTGAAAAGATGGTTCAATGTCTGTTGGTTGTGAATGGCTTCTCTTGTAGCCGATTTATTGAAAATGACATGCTGTTAAGTGAATCTGAAGTGAAACAGTTCGGAATTATAGACAATAACTTTATGAGCTGGTAAGCGCAGTGTTAAAATTTGATATAAAAGAGATCTACAGCTTTCATCCACTTTTGATCAACTCCTGATCCTATTCTTATGAATGTGACAGGAGTTAAACTGGTCAGATAATTTTGTATGACATGGAAATGCACAGTTTCATTAAAATGTTACTTCTCTTTATTTTGTGATACATTTAGGAGTTAATGAGGTGCATAGATTGTGATGTGAAAAGGTTAACAAATACTCACCATAGCCTCATTTTTTCAAAAGTTTATGCAGCATTTTACAAAATGCCATAGTAAAAGTAAAATATTTTGTTTTAGTCTAGAATCCTGATGTTTGTCTCAGATTTCCTCTCATTGTTATTTTACTTAGTATTCTTATGGTCTCAGTTTGAATTCTAAATCACTGTATACATTTTTTCTTTACAACATCGAATACTGAGTTGGTATATGTTACTTTCTGAGAGACAGTTGCTTTCTTAGGCCGTTTTCCTCATGGATTTTGTGTAGAATACAGTGGCAGCATATTGATCTGCTATGGATTTAGTTTTTGTAGTTTCTTTTTATTCTTTTTGCTCTGCATTGGTCTGTAGATTTTTTATATACTAGGTGGTCAAAAGAAAGAAAATATCACATTTAGTAACTTTAAAACTACAGAAGAAACTGGGATAAAATTGTCGATGCATTAAGAAACAGAATCAATATCTGTTGTAAGTTTTATTGAACATGGTGTTATACTTTGTCAGGGTACAAAAATATAAAAGCACATGTCAGCATGATTTGCCAGGGCCAATGTGTAAGATACGTGCCAGGGATGCTATTGTCAGACATGTGTTTTTAATGTTTTAGCTATATATATATGTAAAGCACCTAGATATTGATAACTATAACATTAATGGACTCTATCCATCTGTGCACTAAATTTAATTTTCATACATTATGAGTTATTGAAGTCATTTAACTTTAGTTAAGTAGAGTTTTTAGTTATTTAGCCTCTTAAGTATTTCAGGGCCACGCAAGAAAATGGGATACTTCATTTATGGTCACGCAAACATGTATTCAATTCACATATCACTTGTCTTGTAGTTATGTCCTCTTGGTAATTCACGTTCATTGTAATGGTGCAATTTTGTAATGGATCAACTTCACCTGATAATTTCTCTGCTGCTTTTTGTACTCGGTAAAATGTAATATGTCTCACATGTCTCTCTGGTCCTGGGACTGTACAATAATTTTGATGTGTTGCTTTTTTATGTTCTATGCAAGTCTGATTCATTGGGATAATGAAAGTTTTCTTTAAAAGGATGAGGAGTTTGACAGATCAGAAACGAACATAATGACATTGTTCACATGTCCACTAGAGATTGGTTTTACTATTAAAACAGTACTTCTCATGACTCATGACATGAGAGGCAAGTGATGTGCAAAAGTTTATGCTGGTCATTGCTGATTCAAGAAATAACAAGCTGTGCTGTATTTGTGGCTGAAGGGCCAAAATTTGGTTTGTGGTCATTTTGTGGAGGAATTTCTTAGCTTTAGTGAAAGGGATGAGACATTACACTCTGAGCTGATCTACCAATGGACAGGGCAGTTTTGATTCAGCACATTATATTAAAGACTGTTTTGTTAATGTAGTACCGCCGGTACTATGGTATGTACTTAGCTATATCACATTTAACGCTCATCACTCTGATGTCCTGAATTATTTTCAAGCCCAGTCAAACGTTCTGAGTTTCTTTCACATTGGTTAGCACAGCATCCTTTTAGCTTGACCAGTTTTTCAGCTCTCCTTCCGTTCTTGAGATAATCTAAATCGTCCTCTGTTCTGAGGTCATGTTTGGAAAAAGTGCAGCAGTGTTGACAAAGTCACCCTCTTATTTGCTAGCTATTGCCAGTACTTACAAGGTTAGATGTTGTAACTATCTGGTCGTGTATATATCTTATACATTTTCAAGAAAACCTTTTTATTCCTCGTTTCTTTTCAGTGTGTAAAGACTTGCGAAACACAATCAAGACTGTTTTTTTATTCTCAGGTGCTTGTTCATTATGCTGGCAAAAAAAAAATGACAGCAAATAGTAAAGGTCCATAGTTTTTCTTATAATGAAGCAAATATTGCTGTAAAGGGCTGTAATATCTTACTTGTTCCAGAATTTATGAAAAATGATGAAGCAAAAGCTGTCATAATAATAGTAATGTCTCTTTACCAAGGACAATGTGAAAGATCTTGTCCATATGTGATCAGTGATCTGGTGATCAGTGCCTAAAAAATTACAGTAGTAGTACTGTTCATACTCCAGGGAGTTGAGAAAGTTGTTGAGTGACTTGGTGTGCTGGTGCTGGAGTAATATTTATTTGGGAGTAATAATAATGTGGAATACGGTTGACTGGGCACTGTCAGGATACTGGACTTATAACCCCCAGTATTATTGTAATTAAATAACATTAAGGGCTGGCTTACAGTAATTATGCTGTCTTTCTGTTTGCTTGCAGTCAGCATTATGAAATGTTAGTCTCGCTGCCGGCAAATCATATCAAGCCATGTTACTTTGCCCCCCCCCCCAACCCATTCCCTTTTTTTTACATTTCTTGTATGTATTTGTTTCACATGTTGTGATGAAACTGCTGATCAAAATGAGCATGATGCATTTAGTTTTGTTTATTGATTTCCATGTTGTGTTAGTAAATATTTATTTTCTTCAAAGAAATCAAACAAGAGCTCATAATAAGAAGCAAGACAGTGTCTTTTTCATTTGCTAAGAGCAACTTCAAAGCTTCATTCTCACACTGAGCAGAAAATGATTGAACAAACAGTCACCTTGACTGTTATGGGTTAAGTTTCATTCAGAATTACTAGAGTTACTGGTATTTCCTGATTATTATAATAAACATTTTAGTTGTATGAACAAGCTTCAGTGGTTTGCTGACATTTTGGAAAGTGACTTGATTCAGTTATAAAAGATGCCTGAATTTACTTTCTAGTGTAATACTGCACTTTTACAGAATAGATGAAATACAAGCACAAAAACACTTTTAAGTCTTTGAATGGCATAACAGATATGGAATTTTCTTATTGTGTTTTTCATTATCACAAAATCCAGTTGCAAACTTTTATCTTTAGACACGGAAAAGTTCAAAACATGGAAGGTTCAATTCATTTTCTTTGCAATACCTCATTTTTAATTTCTTGTTCTTTATGTCATTATCACAAACTTGAGTTGCAGCCTATCCAGAACTTTTTTTTAGGTAGTCTTCAACATTACAAAGTTCAAAACATGGTGGGTTAAATACTTTTTCTTGGCACTGCTGCACAACTATTCCTTATTCTATTTGTCAATATAACAAAATCTAGTTGCAAGCTGTCAAATAACCTTTTAACTCATTGACTCTCTCAAACCAGGTTTTCTGGCTCGTCGAATCCTATTTTGGACCCCAAACCAGAAAGTCCGGCTCACTATTTAACAATATAATCTTCAAAAGAACGGAAAGTCGAAGGTATGAAACTTCTGCAAATGCATGAGTTTATTATCGACAGTTTTCTTCCACGAGATTCGATCTTTAAAAAGTTATATGTTTTTCAGTAAAGTGCCTGCTGAATTTATTGTAATTCCGAAAACAGCATGTGTCCGTTGGTGAAAATCCTACGGGGAGTCATTGAGTAAATCTGTTTTTATTTTTATGACTAAGTTCAAAATTTTTAGGGTTATATTCCTTTGCACTGCACTACCTCATAACTATTTCCACACTCTTTTCGTCACTTGCACAAAATGTAGTTGCAAACTTTCCGATAACATTTCTTTCTTTAATTTTTCACATGACAAAGTTCAACACTTGTGGGGTTAAATGCATATCTTTTAGAATGTACTATCTCATAATGTATTTCTTCATTCTTATTGTCACTGACACAAAATCTAGTTGCAAACACTGACAACTTTTTTTTTTTTCGTTTTGCACATAACAATGTCCAAAACACGTATCTCATACTATCCTTGAGTTTTGTAATGCTAACCCCATCTTTGTCAAGCTACCTTTCGCCCAAGCACTTTCCAAGATCTGATTATTGTACAGGACCCAGTATGGGAATTGCAATTTCTAATATTAAATATATATCATTAGGTGTTTCTGGTTATGCAACATTGACTGTAGGCTCATTTAGAGGTGTAGCTTTTTTTATTTTATTGTACCGTACTATTTATTGTGTATCCATACTGGCTTTTATGCATTAAAGGAAATGTCTTTGACAAAAAAAGTTACCCGAGTCAGTGTTGGTTTTTTTTTTAATTTTGTTTTGCTAAATGCACTCCATGCACGTTAGTGTTTAAAGTTGAATTCCACATTATAAGGGTTGGAGAAATAGAGAATGTTACACAACCCATTCAAGGTGGCAGGTGCCAAATTGTAAAAGCCTCTTTGAGTCATTTGAAAAAGATTTTTCCTTAAACAAGTGAAAGGTCTTGTGATGGCCAAGGCTAATCCACAGGTCTGGTGCCACCACAATGCTCATATTATATTATAATATTATACTGTTTACAGTGGTGGTCTTCATTTAAATTTTTCAGTTTACACAAAAAGGGGCCAAAAAAGTTAGCTTTCTTTTGCAGACGACAAGCCTGAACAAATGAAATCCACTGAAACCATTAGGAAATTCTGCCTGCAACATTTACTTTACAAATTCATGACTTTATATGAAATGTGATTAACTTTCAGCGTCTGTAGCCTCTCTCCATGTCTTGATATACATGTACCTGTAACATTTAGGTGTAACAAAAAAAAACTCTCAAGCAGCCAAAAAGTAGGCCAAGTAGCATATCAACATTTTCCAAGTTCGGTTACACTGGTGAAGTGGGACACTGTACACTAGAAGAAGTAAAAGAAAGGCATAGCCTTTCTGTTGCAGACTACAGGGGGTTACCATGGTGTGCAGTACCCTTGTCTAAGTCAGTGCATAATGCACACCAAAGCAATTAACTGTGCATTCTTTTCTGTTTTGGGCGATGACCTTAGGAAAACTATCTCATATTACAGTAGTTACTTTACCACCAGACTGCAAACACGCATGTAAGAGATATAATCACACAGAGCAGTATTCATATTAATTTATGTCTCTAAAATAAGTTACACCGAATTAAGGGGAAATGGGCTGTCTCTCAAAGTTGTATGATGAGAATTGAATTAAGAAAAATAAAACGCCTCTGTGGTAATATGCATTACTGTGTCTTAGATGCATGTGCGAAATCTCGTGGTCAAGTAACAGGAAATAACCAGTTCCAAGATCATCACGCATAACAGAATAAATATGCACTATTTGGCATGAATGGCATGTGAAATGTACCCACAGTAATGCATTATGAAGTACAGGGGCAGGGCCATGCCTTCCCTTAGGCCGGCCTTGCATAGGACGGCACACGGCTCACGACATGTCGGCACGCGACGTGCGACAGGTCTTGGCCCCCCCACATAGGAGACGCGACACGTGACAAGTCAGAACGGCATAGGCAGTCACACTTCCTTTCGTCAGCATGGTTTCTTATGATGAAGATTCTTTGATTGCGCTAGCATTGCTAATAAAAGAATGGCAAAAAAACCTTGTGTTCAGAAATGTTTCACATTGAATGGAAATAAATTGGTCATGCTGAAATGAACCTGTTTATATCAAAATAATTAGAATAGCGTAAACNGGGGGGGGGCTTTGCACAGTACAACAAATTCAGCTGGTGGAAATTTACGATCAATATCTTCCCAAACTTGCTTTCTTCGTTCCTTGTTATGGTAGTCTGGATTTTGGGGGTCCCAAATAAGTGGCCGGGCCCTCACAAACTCTTGTAGTCGTCCATCTCGAGTACACTTGCCACACACCTCACAAAAAGTGAATAAGTTGACTTTTCAACACACACGGTTTTCGTTACCGCAGTGCCGTGTCGTCCTATGTAAGGCAGTACTCTAAATCTTTGTGCCCACTTTTGTTTTCATGCGTGAGGTGCGTTGTGTGCCGCGTGCCGTGTGCCGTCCTATGGAAGGCCGGCCTTAGACATGATGTATGACGGCATTTTGCAATCAAGGAACATCTACCTACACCTTTGAAGACAGAACACACAATAAGAAGGCAAATCTACACATATTGAGTACTGGTGATAATATTTATTAGTCTCATCTTATTTACAGTGTTTGTATTGTACGGAATAAGATTAACATTTCACCAAGTTCAATCATAAGCAAAAAAAAAAAAAACTAACAAAAATGAATAAACCATTGCAAGTTTAAAAAACTAATAATTCATATAGCCTGTCCTTTATCCTGTGAACCCAGACTTTCCTACAGAGAAATGGTGGAATCATCGTCCAAAAAAAAATTTGGTTTTGTATTGTAGAAAGGAGAAGACCTGACAAACATTCTGCAGATGAAGAACAAATGATGCTTGATAGCAGGTTAATATTCTTCATTCTGTCAAGCTACAGCCAACAAACATTTTGAAGATGAATAATAATGAATAGGCCCAACTGTAAGAGTTCTATTCCTCAGCTTGTTAAGCAGACCAACACAACAAATACTCAGAAAAGGACATTAATAGTGTTTTATTCAAACCAACAAATTATATTTCAACTAAGATCGAAGACATCAAACACACTTTCTGGAACTGTCATGTCATAAAAGATGGCAACATTAATACCTCGAGTTCTGAGAAAACCATCACATCATGTGAGTGGTCTCTGGAATATGCACTGCCCCACATCACCTAACATTAGTGAATAGTGTCTAAAGCTACAGATGGGACTTTATCAAAATGACATTTTCCTAACGTTTCACTGCCAAAGAGAAATGGAGACTGATCCAGATATACTTTTGTCCAAAGTTGACATACAAAGTAATACTCTATAATATGCTTCATTAATTGCAAGTCTTGATATCGTCTTGTTCAGAATTTCTTGCCAAAACTTCATGGTCAGTTCTAATGGCATTATCAGACTGTTCATTTATGAAATTAAAAACTTAATATTGTATTCAGAAATAGATCTCTTCTGACTAATAATTATGTTAAATACAATCTCATTCTTTTAAAAGCTTCTCTTTTGTGAGATTTCAGGTACTTATCAACATGAAAAATTTATGGTCTTTCAACTTAAAAAAACAAAAAAAAACTAAATAAATAAATAAATTCAAATCAAATCTTGTCAAATCTTTAATCATTATCCAGGTGAAACAATCAGCTTCATGTAATATATGCATCAACATGTCTCCTTCGTGCTGAATTCAGTGAGTCTAGAGCATGCAATTTTTAGTCTCTGAGTGATGTCTCTGTCTAATCTCTTCTACTGTTATGTTAATAATTCATACAAAAAATGCAATATACTGGCCTTGACAGAATTTATAAGAATTTTCAAAACCAAAATGAAGCCTTATTTTAAGTACTTCATACCAACTTTTTCAAGGTGTGAAAGTACTCAAATATGCACATGATTTTACTGATTTCAACTTTGACATGTGAACAACTGCCAGATATTTATTATCAGTGATAGGATCGATCAGTTAGTGGTCAACAAACAATACCAAAGACTTTATTTCAGACCTGACTGCAAAAATTTAATCTTAAAAACTTTTCTGGCAAAACGAAGGACTTTTAGGGGGGATTCTCAAGGCCTTGCACAGCCACTGCTTTCGGAAAAGTTAAGCAAGTATTGAGTTCCTTCCACAGATTCATTACCACAGATCTTGTCTGGAAAGTCATTTAATATTTAGCAGGATTGGCCACAAAACTTTTTGAAAACCAGCTAACATTCTCCTCTCCCAGCATTTATCTTGTGAATTGTATGGTTTTCTCAATTGTTTACAAAACCAAAAGAAGAACTAATGGCACAAAATAAGAAACATGTATGATGAAGTGCAAAATGACAACAAACTCACTAGTAAACAAGTAACTGTAAGCTAAAGAAAGAATATACTATGTTTCTAAAGAAACATCATGACAACTCTCCAGTTTTTATGCTATGCTTTATTTCTTTGCATCACCAACACATTTGAACAAAAAAATACATCTTACCCAGTTAAATCTTCACTTATTTTCTTCTGTGTTTTCTTCCCCACAAAGAGCACTCCATCCCAATCAAGTAAATTTCTCAATTCAGAGTCACACTCTTATATCAGATCAATTCAAGAAAGTTACAGGGTTCCTACAGCTTTATGAATTGCCTTCAAACTCAAAACATCCCATATCTGAAGTCGTCAGTCTTCACTTTATATTAAAAAATGCACTGTATTGAAATTTATATGATGGTGGTCGAGGTAAAACATGTTTATCATGAATACTGTTACCCATGCTTACTTCTTAAATGAGGTTTGGCACATGTAAATTTGCTATACACACAGAAAGACCTTACACAATATCAAATTCTCAAGCTCCATTAGTGGTAACTGAGAGCTCGCACATTAACGATGGGGTATTTTACCATTATAAGAATATTATTAATACATTGGTGCTGAATGCACCTCCCGCAGCATTCAACATACTGAGTTAACGTAATTCTTATCATGGCTAGACATCCCATTGTTGATGATCAGGTCTTACCTGCATGTAAAGCACTTCTTCATGTTTCTTGAATTTAACTTTACAGCTTTCACATAACAATACATGCACATGATCATAATTCATAATTTTCCCCCTCCCTCACATCTTTGATGCATGATTTACCAACATACCATTTCAGTGAGTGCAAAAGAAATCTTAAAAATGCCTGGTCTATCTAAACCTTTCCTGGAGAATAATGTCCCTAAACTCTAAACATTGTATTAGAAATTTGACACTGCAGTGTAAATTCTGGTATTTGCAGAACATTAATCCCAGCTTCTAAAGGGCCTTTGAGCTGACTTCAAATAAAAACAAATTAGCAAAATAAAAAGCAACCTTCCTGACATTGTAAGACACACATCCATGATGTCTGGGACTCCAGTGGGATGAGAACAAAAATGTTTTTTTTTTTAAAAGCATGAAATTCTAAAACACTGTACCATCAACCGCTTGAGTTAGAAATTGTAAACAGAAACAAACCACCTGAACAGAGCCAAGGTAAAAATGCACACTTGAGAATAATAATGGTTTAAGTGCCATGAAAAGTAGTTTTGTGAAAATTGCATTGGACGCATTGAACGATAATGACTCTCAGCAATGCTGTCAATGAAACAATTGCAACAAAGTTTTCAAAAGTTTCTTACTTTAAAGTGAGACATGAATAATTTGTATCTGTTCTGTGTGTTGTCAGTGGCAAACATAATTTTGAACAGAAAGTTAGGAGATGTTTTTAAGTTAGACCACTTTTTCTTAACAATTAACTCTCACATCGCTATGCTCACATCAGTACAAGTGGGCCTGGCTCCACTGACTAGTTTCCCATGTTTACTGCCTTACTGTGTATGTTGCTGACTGACCACTGTCATGTCATATAATATGTACATCCTTCACATCTGTCAGTCAAGCAAGAAGCAACAATTTATATATCCCTTATATGAGGCAGAGTGGATGGTCATGCACTATTATGTGTTTGCCACACCACAAGGATTAATATATCCAGAAAAGTTCAGCCAGAGGATTTCACTTTCTATTTAATTGACAGATCTACATCTTGTGAGCTTTCAGAAATTTATAATTATAGTTTTGGCAAAAGATGACTTAAACCACCATACTCTCAATGGCACAGATGTTCTTGCCCTAAAATCTGCTTTAAGTCAAACCAGGAAGCTTGAGTTTAAAGCAATTTCCAGGCCGAACATAAAAATGTGATTATCAATGAAAAATAGAGACAAATCCAACATGCATCAAATTTGGCAAACTCGTTAAGAAATAAGTTTTTATGAAGCTCTCCAAAAACAGAAACACATTAAACAGGAACTGTCTGGTGCATCAGTCAAACAATACATCCCATGAGCTGCACAACAGCTGATACAAAATTGAAACAATAATTACATAAGCTATACGGAATTTAGCAGAAAATTACTACCATCTGAACTTCAGTCAGTCACTAACTTGCCACTGCCAAGCTGCAGACAATGCAGACCAAGACTGAAACACTGCTCAGGCATTAATTTCCAACTTCTTGATCTTAAATTCTCCTATACCACTTCTCGGAACAATTTTCTTCATGTGCTAATGATATAGATGACATCTTTCCATACTTAATTTTCTCACAATTTCTTTACATGTCAGAATGATTGCTATATTGTGTTCTAAATCATTTTCTGCTGCTTCTCAAAATCGTTCCCTTTCTAAGTTATTTGACAGAACAATATTTCACAACATGAAATTTTTTTTTTGCAGCAGAGGCAGCAGCTCTCTCTCTCTTGCAGTGCACAATATTCCCATATGCCCAGCCAAATAAGAATCTCTTTGAACAATAATTTCATATAAGTTGAACTGTTAACAAAATGGCTAACACTAATATACAACTAGGAGTCTGCAATCGACAAAACAGAAGATTCCAAACTTAATTTCAAATTTTCTCCATAATAACATAAAGTTACATAAACATTGCAAACAAATCTTCATAATGAGAACGGGGCTAAAATATTACAGGTGTTATGGAAGTTGCATTTTCAAGCCTATTAACAGAACAAAAAAATACCAGCTCAAACATTCTAATAAAAATTTCTAAAGCATCACTTCTGTGACGAAACTTGAGTGGAATGACATTTACATCTGCAGTATTGTCACTTAGCATATATTAATATAGCAGAAAAGTTCATAAGCCACTTCTAGATTAAAGACATGCTGTTTCTCAACATTTATTCAAAAGTTACAGTTGACATCATTCTCAAGCATGGATTATCATAGTTATCACAATCGTAGCTCATGCAAAGTCACTGGTAAAGACAAGACAGAATTAAAACTTTTTACCAACCCATTTCAACTCGTCTTCCAGTCTTGTGTTTTTGATATTATTATCACTTAAATGCACAGAAAAAATTTTAAAAATGATAGCTGAGAGTGATGTGTTATTTTTCATATGCCCTGACAAATGGGAGGCAGGAGGAAAGAAAAGGCATAAAAATGCAACTCACAAAAGAAAACAATGAGAAGTGACATGCAGGTTTTGCCATCTGTCTTGAAACTTTGCTTCCGTACAATGGCTAAAGGTTCACGGTTTCTTCTGAATAAATACATTACTGTTCTCTTCTAGCTTAATTCATAATGGAGCTGTGATGGCATCACTTAAGATATCTTTCAACTTTCAATGACATACTCTTTGTTATCAGCCGCAAGCACAATTAACTCCACTTAATCACATCCCCTCAAGAGCATGGACAGAGTTGTTACAATAAAGAGAAACTGCAATTATCCAACAACTTAATGGAGAAAATATGTCTTGCAGCCTGTCAAAATAAGCCATATGTTGCTAGACTAGAAATTAATCTCAGAAGAATGTTTACTACGTGCAGAAATTGAAAGTACAATCATTTTTGTCCATAAAAATATTTGATTTCATGGGCAGATGGTAAGTACTTATGGATGGATCTGGGCATTTGTCAAATAGATGAGATTATTTTTAAAAACGTAAAATTTATCTTCAATCATGACTTTCTCTGAATTTTAGCCGCAATTTTAGATTGTCTAACACTTCAAAAGACTATATTTTGCCCAGAGCAATGTTTTCTCACTATAAAATGAGTGTCTCCTGTTGTTCTGACAGTACTAAAATTTTACATCATACACTTTCTTGAAACTATTATTTAGGGTTAACTTCAGAGTCACATAACAAAACAGTTACCAAAGACAGGAATTTTTATGTCCCATAAAAAAAATAAAAATCTTGAAAATCTCTTGAGGAAAAAACAAGAAATAAACAAATTGTTAATCTAAAACATTTGGGTGGATGACATAACAGGAGCTGTTTTGTCTATATAGCTGAAGAGATTGATAACTCATCAGCTGCCCAGAGGACTTTGTCCACATAAATATCCAGACCACTTTGGACAGAAACTGCATATCATTTCTGAAAAGACTTCCTCTATACATTCTTACAGATGCTCATTTATATAATCCGCAATCACAAGGAGCAGTTTGACAAAGACCACATGGGAAGAGGAGTTTTATCATTCATAACCACAGACAACATGAAGAATTTGCACACTAGCTCTCCAGTCATCAATCTTGCAATGCTGAAAATTTATTTTCCAAGCTGAGGTTGACTCCTTTCCTCTGGTTTGGGTTGTCGATCAAGTCCGAGGAGGCCGTGCTACTGTACTGCTGACTTTGAAACATAAGAAAAAAAAATACCATTACTGCAAAAGACATCAGGAAGTTAGGTCACTGAGTCACAAAGCCTTAAATCATTTACCATAGATGCTATTTCATGGGGGGAAAACTTCTAAAAGCAATGTCCTGATGATGGACCATAATAGTAAAACTTATGACACACTGGAGGTGTTTGGATTTCAACACAATCTGATGAAAGCCCTTCCCAGAAATTAGCATCTCTGACAAATTGATGTAATACTCAAACCAAATATATTTTAAAAAGTCATGCTATGGGACAAAATATTAAGTATTCTCGTAACAATAAAAAGCAAAGTTCACATCAGTGATATGACATATAAGAGCAAGTGATATAATATACAGATTAAAATATACTAAAATCTTGGTTTCTGGGTGAATGTCCTAATCTATTCCAGATAAGCATTTCTGAATTATGCTACTTGAAAACAAAACCAAGGCCCTTCACAAAAGAAAAGAATCCTGATTATGTTAAATTGGTGCATCTGATGGCTTCATCTGCACAGCCTGGCAAATACAAGAATGGGATCTAAATGAACAAGCAGGAATCACAAGTGAACCTTAGGCATTTCTTACAGCTAACTTCTGTATAACATGCAAGTATCTGCCCTGACATATAAAAGACCACAGGTTCTTGACAGTATTTCATACAGCTACCTTCAATATAACATGCAAATATCTGCCTTGACCTGGAAATGACCACAAGCTCTTGACAGTATTTCTTACAGCTAAATTCAATAAAACATAAAGCAGCTGCCTTCACATGAAAAAAAAACCACAAGCTCTTGACAGTCACATCGGGTGTCAATAGTCAGCAAATGTTTAAACTAAAGGACTTCTACAGGAGCTGAGAACTGAAATTTCAGTTTCTATAACATTCTATCGCAATTAAAGATCTTTTAGGATTCTTGAAAACCAGTACAAACCCTAAAGATAAAGAATGAAAACATTACCTCGATCCTTTCCCAGGCGTTGGCCCGCCTCCTAATGTGGGGAAATCCTCTTCACTGTTGACATTAGGCGCTTCTTTTTTCTTCCGAGATGAGGGGAAACTTGGTGTGCTGGACTGCGCTGCATGGCGTTGTGCTGGTGGAACATATTTAGCAGGGGCTTTGGGTGTGGATTCCTCCTTGACTGGTTCTGGCTGTGAGACTGGTGTGGGAACAGCTGAGGATAACAACAAGATTCAAAAGCTTATAGACTTCATCAATATTTACACTAATAAGTGTAATTAAATTCCTATAATCTACACACTTGGTAATAATTTCTTTGAATTTTTTTTGCTGTTTAGTATTCAGGAATTTCAGTTCCTGTGAAATTGTTGAATCATAAATTTTAACTTACTTGGATTATCTTATGCTGATGAATAAATTCACTGGTAAATATTTTGAAAGTTCCTTTCTACTTCGTACAAAGAAGGTGAGCATGATAGTGGATCTAGTGCAAGTTTGTTGAGGAGAATCACCAGTAAAGGGGTGACCATTTTTTGCCACAAGAAAAGGACAAGGTTTAATGCTTGCCGGTTCATAATTCTTTTACCAGATTATCCTCCAACAGCCAGTACAATTTATTAAAGACAAAATAAATAAGCACTTATTAGCCAGGAATAATTAATTAACTTGTCGTATGCAGTACTGATCAAACAAAAGAAATCTTCTTACAGAATCTTTAAACAACACTTTCTCACAAAACATCATAACTTTGTGAGGCTGCTTCAGAATGAGAACTGAACTCAACTATTCAAAAATTACTTAATCAGTAAAACAGTACCGTATTTCCTTTATGATAGTCTGCTGTGAGACAATCCATGGACTCCATCCCCAAAACAAGTACATTTATCCATAAACTTTTTCCCAACAGAGCCAAGCCTCTCTGATCCTTTCTTTCCTTCACACTGACCTGCTTGTGCTGGTGTCCCAGATTTATTCCATGGGCCAGAGGCTGTGTCTCTCTTGTCTCTACGCTCACCATCTTCGTCATCTCCATTCTCATCATCCTCACCTTCACGATCTTGTTCCTCTTTGCCTCTGTAAATGGACAAAAATGTATTGATTACCTTCTTGTTCTTTTTTGCATGTCAGGCCAAAACTATTCCTCAAAGCCCACAATATGAACCATACTAAACCATATCATATTGCCAACAGTCCACTGATTTTAAACTTTTAACAGCACACCTGCTTCTCTCATTTTATACCTCAATTGCATAGCTACAACACATCACCAAGTACAAGTTCACCCTGTCTGAATCATTATGCCCGTCATTTTCTGCCTTTTGAGTGGAAAATTGGCACCCATGTCAATAGCTTTTCCTAAGGAAGGAATATTGGAAATATTATTACAGATGTTTCTTCGGATCACTTAACCAAAATTATACTGACAATGTCTGATCAGATTAGCAACATTTTAAGCAATTTCACTTTCCAAGACCTACATCCCAACCGTAAGGCATATCCTCAAATTGAAATGCTTGATAATTCAAGCTTTATAACATACAATTTATTGTTACAATCATTCCATAGCTTGTGCCTTGTGGGACAGCATTAAATTTTTTATTTCAAATAACAGCTCAGCAAAATCAAGACCAGAACAGAATAACGTTCTCACACATCTACGGAGCAAACAAACTACAGGTCAGAGACAAAACATCACACTGGACATCGATATCCAAATTTTAACATAAAGAGTTGAATAATATGGACTCACATCTGTAGCGTTTGTATCCGTAGACCTGTGTAGTCTGCCTCTTTCTCCTCTTCAAAATCCTTCCATTCTTCATCCTCCTGCAAAAAAATTGATAAGTTTACTGTTACTACTAGTAATAGCGGCAAGAGTTTCTTGAACCATAAGTCTGTTTTTGTTGCCATTCAGCACCAGAAGGCTTTTCCAGACTCTTTAACAGCAGTTTAGTCTGTAGAGAAATGTAATTAGCATAGTTAACTATAAAACTAAGGCAGCTACAGTGGGTGACCATAAGAGAATTTGCCATTTCCCCACAGCTCTGAGTCTCGATAGTACAAATGAAGAGGCAATGATCTTCATGACTGAATAAATCAAGAAGGTAAGCCTTTCATAGAAAGTATTTCTAATGTGTTTTTCTTCTCTGTGACAGATGGCCAGCTTCATTGTTCTTCCTAAAAACTTCATTAAAATCTGCAGAAGAATTTCCATGACATGCATTTTCTTTCTATTTCCCTGCAACTAAAGAGGAATATTTATAGGGAATTTTAAAAAAAAAAAGGGGATAAACAGGCTAAGATTATTGTGCTGACAGATGAGATAATGTTGATTCTGCTTAATGGCAATCCAGACTATTCCAACCTCCATACAATTGTAAAGTATTGCATAATAAAATGCTACCTTTTGATATTAAAATCACTAGCTATTTCTAACTCCTTAGTTTTATTCATATAACTTTTTCCATGCCCCCAACAAGTTGCAACTAAGAGGACTACTGATAAAGAATGTACTTAGAGGAAATGGGGAGTTTCTCTTGACAGCATCAATCTGATGATTGGTTAACACTAATGAACTGTATCCAGGGTTGTTAAAAGTTACTTTTAAAAGTAATTGTTACAATTACTTTACTTTTCTGAATAATGAGTAATTGTTACAATTACTTTACTTTTCTGAAAAATGAGTAATTGTTACAATTACTTTACTTTTCTTACAGCAAAATAACTGTTACAATTACTTTACTTTGAAAACTAACTCATTACTTTTTAGTTACTTTCAGGTCTCAGTTTCTTGGTTATCCAAGAAACGAAATAAGCGTGTAAAAAGTCAACTGACAAGTTTCACACAAGTTATCATGGTTGTCTTTTGAGTCATATCCGTTGTCATAGAATTAATATCTAATTTATGTGTGTTGAAGTCTCAAAATAGCAGCCTTTGTTCATTTTGGTATAAATGGCCATTTATTTTAATACCTTTTTTTTCTTTTTTAAATCTGCTTCTTCACAAGGAACTTAAAAATTTTATGAAGTGCACAGCCTGTTTTAGAGAGGAATCTTCAAAATACAATCTTATGTGTGCTAGTACAATGACTTCCAGTCACCCAGTTTGTATTTTATTATTATTCCAGTATCATCTTTATGATCTTTCAATCGTGTGTGTCGTTTATTCAACCCCAAAAACCGTAAATCTTGCTTTACCAAATGCATTGTATTGAAAGCTTTTTCCCCTGTATATATTTGAGTTTTTATTTTCAATGAAATAAAAAAGCTATGAGATTTAGGCTTGGGATTATAGAATCAGAAAGGTTAATCAATTGGTAATTATGTAATTTTGATCTTTTGTTGCTTGAAACGATAGATTTAATTGTCCCTTCTCTCTTCCTCTTTTAGCTCAATGTTATACTGTCTTATATGTCTTATATATGCCTACCTTCCTTCCTTCCTTCCCTGCCTTCCACCTTCTCTCCTTCCTTTGTTCAGTCATTCATTCATCTTTAATTAGATAAACACAGTAATACCTTGATATCAACTACCGGTCGCGGTATGCTTTGCGTTCTCCTTACTATATGCTACTAATGTGTCGAATTTTCCCTTTTTTTAACCTTTTAAAATAAACCTATGAACTATAAACTTGAATGGTCCCACTAAGCATAAAGCATTTACCTCAAGAAATCCACCCTGTCACAACAGACTGGAGATAGCACGTGATCATAAAACATGCAGCTCGGTGCCACTCGATCAGGCCAATATCGCACTGTTTGACGGGATTGGTGGAGAGAATCACGAAACTGGACAGCGGATTCATTTATGATTCGTGACACCACTGGAGTGATCTCTGTAATAAGTGCAGACCAAGTGCGTTTGCAACTGGCCTACCGTATACTCTTAATATCCCGGACATTGCTCCAACATGATGTACATCTCAAATGGACTGCTCCAAGTGAGTGGCTCTCTCTTACTACAGTCCTACATTTGAAATTTATACATCCATTTAACAAGCACTAGTGGCACTGCCTATGATAACTCCTATGTTGTTTTACATTAATTTTGTTTTTATATAAGATATTGGCAAACTGGCAAACACCCTGACAATGTAAGCATAGTAATCAAAGATTACGGCAATGCCATCTAATACAAGTCCATGCTGATTACAGTAGCAACATTGTAAATCTCTGTTGCTGTTGCACAAATAACAAATTGGTTTAAAACATTGTGAAATAATAGTGACACACAGAGGGGTCTAATAGTATTTATCAAAATCCATGGCAAAGTTGGCCGCCTGTTGAGTGAAACTAAATGAAATCGATAGTTTGGCAGTTCTAATCAAAAACTCTCTGAAATTTACAGTAACAAGAGTTTGAAATCTCTGAATGTTACTGTAAAAAAAAACAAAAATTAGAAGTAATAGCTGACACCTAATAGTTCACACGTCGGAAAGTATGCTGGGGTCACGGGTGAACACTAGGCTCACACGTGGAAATTAGGGAACGTTTTCAGGCAGCAGATGTTTAAGAATAAAATTACTGTGAAGTTAGCGTCCCTGTGGTGGAGTGGTAGCACGTTCAGACTAAGAGACCTTGAGTTCGATTCCCGGTAGGGACATGAAATGTCTCGTAAAAGTTTCTCCGCCCTTCTTCTCAAAATTGATCATTCAGAGATGAAAATTCAAAAAACGCAAAAATAATTAGAAATGATCACTTCCATAATGTACCTCTGAATTCTATCGCTTGTGTCATTCGACAGGTAACGCTAGACGTGTCGAATGACCGTATTCTTTCATTGGCTGGCCCAGGTGCAATGTGATTGGGTAGGCACACAGGCTAGCGTGTTTACTGTGTTATGCATTATGGTGATATTTATGGCCCGACGGCCGCACTGCAAACCTACCACTATTTATGTGATGTTCCCATTACCAAAACCCTCCTACCCATCTGATCACAATGACTTTGTTGTAGGAATAGGAGTATATAAGTGCATAGATAAAATATGAATTTGTTTGCCCCCATCCTTTCGCCATTCCCGGCCAGTGCCGGGAAATTTCAGCTAGTGGTCATAGAAAACGTTATGTATGTTAAGCATTTAAATAAGCATAGCAGACATGTTCATATCAAACAACACTTCAAGTGCATCAGCTTTAGAAGAAAACACATAAAACATACATGCATTTGAAAGCACATTACCAACCTACATGACAGCACTTAACAAACGTGTACCAATATGAATGTGTGAACATTTAATCTGTAGGAAAGCTATGAATCACAGTAATATAATGACCATTTAAAGCTGATCACTTAGTGAAAAGAACTACAGTCTTTGTCTAGGAAGACGTAGTAGATTTCAACCACTATTGACAAACAAATAAACAAACAATCAAACAGACATCCTGCTGAAATTCACCTCCTTGTTTATCAGCACTCAAAATAGATATTTGCGTGCAATATTTGCTTTCGATGTTGGTGTTTGTATGTCAGAAATCGTTTTCAGAGAGATTAAGAGATTGCTTGAACCACTTTATAGCCACTCTGTTTTCATTCGCTTTGCTAAAAAAAAAAATTGATAAAGTCTACGGTCTTTGTAGAGCAAGATGTAGTAGATATCAACCATTATTGACAAACAAATAAACAAACAATCAAATAGACACCCTGTTGAAATTCACCTCCTTCTTTATGAGCATTCAAGAAAGGTATTTCCGGCCAATATTTGATTTGATTGCTCATAATTATGATCTCAGGTCTGCCCAACCCTGCGTCTCTCTCCTTCACCCCTTCCCCCACCAACTTCCTCCTTCAGGGTCGGCGTCAGATTATTACACCTCACCACTAGCTCCTTTTTATCTCAATTTCAAGCAAAAACACAGTTGAAAAATGATCGCTGGTTACCAATGCGATCACAGGTTGCGCCTATCTGGATTGTTTACAAATCATGACGTGACGATGTTTACACAGCGAACAACGGAGAATCAGTAGTAATGTTACATGGTCACTATGNGTTTAAAACATTGTGAAATAATAGTGACACACAGAGGGGTCTAATAGTATTTATCAAAATCCATGGCAAAGTTGGCCGCCTGTTGAGTGAAACTAAATGAAATCGATAGTTTGGCAGTTCTAATCAAAAACTCTCTGAAATTTACAGTAACAAGAGTTTGAAATCTCTGAATGTTACTGTAAAAAAAAACAAAAATTAGAAGTAATAGCTGACACCTAATAGTTCACACGTCGGAAAGTATGCTGGGGTCACGGGTGAACACTAGGCTCACACGTGGAAATTAGGGAACGTTTTCAGGCAGCAGATGTTTAAGAATAAAATTACTGTGAAGTTAGCGTCCCTGTGGTGGAGTGGTAGCACGTTCAGACTAACTAAGAGACCTTGGGTTCGATTCCTGGTAGGGACATGAAATGTCTGGTAAAAGTTTTGTCCGCCCTTCTTCACAAATATGAAAATTCAAAAATAAAAAGAAATGATCTCTTCCACAATGTACTTCTGAACTCTATCGCTTGTGTCATTCGACAGGTAACGCTAGACGTGGGGAATGACCGCGTTCTTTCATTGGCTGGCCCAAGTGCAATGTGCTTGGGCAGGCACACAGGTTAGCGTGTTTACTGTGTTATGCATTATGGTAATATTTATGGCCCAAAGGCCGCACTGCAAACTTACCACTATTTATGTGATGTTCCCATTACCAAAACCCTCCTACCCATCTGATCACAATGACTTTGCTGTAGGAATAGGAGTATGTAAGTGCATAGATAAATTATGAATTTGTTTGCCCCCGTCCTTTCACCGTTCCCGGCCAGTGCCAGGAAATCTCAACTAGTAGTCAGAGAAAACATTAAGTATGTAAGCATTAAATAAGCATTACAGACATGCTGATATCAAACAACACTTCAGGTGCATCAGCTTAAGAAGAAAACACATAAAACATACGTGCATTTGAAAGCACATTACCAACCTACGTGACAGCAGTTAACAAATGTGTACCAATATGACCATGTGAACATTTAATTTGAAGGAAAGCTATGAATCACAGTAATATAATGACCATTTAAAACTGATCAGTTAGTGAAAAGAAGACGTTGATTACACGTGTCAAGACTTAGACTACAGTCTTTGTCTAGGAAGACGTAGTAGATTTCAACCACTATTGACAAACAAATAAACAAACAATCAAATAGACACCAAGCTGAAATTCACCTCCTTGTTTATGAGCACTCAAGATAGGTATTTCCGGGCAATATTTGCTTTGATTGCTCATAATTATGATCTCAGGTCTGCCCAACCCTGTGTCTGTCTCCTTCACCCCTTCCCCCACCAACTTCCTGCTTCAGGCTCAGCGTCAGATTATTACGCCCCACCACTCGCTCCTTTTCATCTCAATTTCAAGCAAAAACACAGTTGAAAAATGATCGCTGGTTACCAATGCAATTGCAGGTTGCGCCTATCTGGATTGTTTACAAATCATGACGTGATGATGTTTACGCAGCGAACAACAAAGAATCAGTAGTAACATTACATGGTCACTATGATTTTCATGACCATTTAGTTTTGCACAGGTACACATGGTCAGATGAAGGAGCTTGCGCCCGACATCGAATAGTGCTGATTTTTCTGTTCTCCCCAAAAATTCAATTCGGGCCACCAAGCAAGCACGGGACACGCCCACATACGCACACACGCACACGAAAGTAACGAAAAAGTAACAAGTAATTTTGTAATTGTTACACAAAAATTCAGTAACGAGTACTTTTTCGTTACTTTAGATGAAATTTGTAGCGAGTAAGTAATTGTTACCACAAAACTGTAACAAGTACTCGTAGCGGCGTTACTTTTTACTCGTTACAACAACCCTGACTCAGACTGTATCCAATCAATATAAGACAGAGCCGTGCTGTCCAAAGAGAAATCATGAACACATGCAAATCACACCAGATGTGCTATTTTGAAATATGAGTAACTAAGTAAGCAATTACACCTCCCTACTTTATCACATTTTAACAACAGCAAAACAGCATCATTCCTGCAAATGGGAATACCATACACATGAATGTTATCACAACATCTGACAAAGCAAGTTCATATGAATTGAGTAGACTGCATTATTATGACTCAGTCATAGATCAATCAATAATCTGATTGGAGGACTTCTGAATGTGTCATACCTTAACATAATAAAGAAACACCATCAACAATGTTTTGGAGTAGCTGTGGCAACTTTGACTTTGAATCTTTTTCTAAGAATTATCAAGACCACAAAAAAAAAAAATGTCCACTCATTAATTTCAAATGGCTACACTTCAGATGCTTAAAACTAAACTGAATGTAAGACTAGAACAGGCCATCACTTGTAAGAGGCTAAGCCTAATTTTCATCAATTTGTACTTTAAAAACTAAATATATATGAATTCCGTTCCGAATGAGACTCATGCCTTTTGTGCCTGTCTCGAGGGACATTAGGGTGAGGGATAAGGGTAGGGTCAGGGCTAGGTATAGTTTTTTGTATTGTATTGGTAAGCATGACTTTTGCTCTGGTTAGGGGTGTGAGTCTCATTCGAAATTCCTTCACCAGATTCAATTAGAGACCATAACGATTTTTCTCTTGTATTGGCTATGAGGCACATTCAGAAATCCTTCCAATATGTGGACACACTGCCGAAAGGTCATTATTTATAGCACAGTAATTTCTTTTCATGACAATTCTTGCATTGACTTGAGTTTTTAAATTTCCAGCTCCTTGTTATTTATCAACAGAATATGCAGTAAAAAGTTATCAATTTTACCCACAAAACAAAACTGTCTGGCTTTATTTAAGAACAGCACCAATTTAGTCGAAATGTCGATCTAGTCCATGACCTGTCTATGACTAAATAAATAAACTGTATCATTATCATTGCAGTGCTGTCCTACCATATGTGCTTTGGTTCAAACAAAGGATTCAATTAGGCCTACTAATTACTATGCATGCGAGTTTTGGCTATCTCGAAGGACAGCACCGCAATGATAATGATACAGTTCATTAAGTCAGTGCCGTTGTTAGAGAAAGCCCGAGTTTTGATCCTGGCTTCTGGATTTATCTCCACTCACTGACTCAGTTACTAAAAAGAGACCTTTTTCTTGAGCTGGGTACGAGGCACATTCAGAAATCCTTCTTTACTGACGCTGTCACTGTCATGAGAAATGTCCCAACTATTTGCTGAAAGATGACATCGTAATCAACACTGATTCATTACATTAGTCAGTCTGTGTGGTCTTCTCTAATGACAGCACCGATTCCATGACTTGTCTAAGACTAAATGAACTGTATCATCGGTGCTGTCGTTAGAGATAGCCGTCTGTGTTGCCATGTTGACTGTCAATTCTGGCTCTACTTTATTTAAATTGATCTAGACTAGTTTCGCTACTAAAGGCGGCTATCTCCTGGGACAGGACCGCTCTTGCATTGATACAGTTCATTTAGTCATTGGTTTAGCTACAAGATCGGTCCTATTCCGTGATTGTACCCTAAAGGCTACTTGGTCTTGATTACTAGTCTAGTCTTCAGGTGTTACTGAGTATTGACTAATAATTATACTGATAAATACCTTGTACTTTCATTCTTTCTGATATTTTTAACAACATTACTAACCTGCGGATTTGTCGTAACGTTCATGGTGCCACCCGAAGGGTTTTGTTTGTCCTTGTCTTTCTTCTTTTTATCTTTCTTTGTTGGCTTTGAGCCTCCATCCTCCACATCGCCTGACGCTCCAGTTTTCGTCTTTGTTTTCTTCCTACTTTTGTCTTTTTTGGCGAAAAAGTCATCAAGGCTTGAGTCTGCCATATTGCGGCGCCGGCTAGAACGAAACCCTAATTCTTCGGTTCACAAATTGCCACCAGTTACTGAACTCTCTGGCTGAACCCCATGCGCAATACACAACGAGGGTAAATAACTCTCAAACAGGAAGCCGGTGTGTACATTTCAAATAAAAAAGTGAGACTGGGAATTTAACAGGTTATTTAATAGCGAAAAGTTTGCTCAGTGCTCGGTGCAAAACATCACAAACAAAAAAATATTTGATCATTTCTCTGCTTTTTCACCACGAAGAATATTTTACTGGGTGTTGGAAAGTGGGGCTCTCTAATAAATAATATTCGATATTCCACACGGTATCCGAGCCTTAATGGTTGTCCATAAACTGAGTACCTTCAATTTTCGGAAATGTTACCCCTCACGATATATACGCCTTTCATGTTATGAGTCAACCTTCACTTCTTCAGTACGTGCATTCATTCTCCTCTGCCTCTCTCTCTCTCTCTCTCTCTCTCTCTCTCTCTCTCTCTCTCTCTCTCTCGCTTCATTATAAAGTCGTAACACTTCGTCCGACCCTTTCACCCCCACCCCCACCCCCCCACACAAAAAAACATTGCTCAGGTCCCCTTCCCGATGCCTCGCTTTCAAGCCATAACAGAAACGAGGTCATGGCTTTGCATTTTCTTAATGTTTTATGATTTACCAAGACATGCATTTGAATCAAGATTGTTAAAATTACTTGTTAAAGGTAATTAACTACACGTATAATATTTTCCATTAAAATGTATATTACTTTTGATTTTTAAAAAGTAATTAATTACAAGTAGATTAATTTAAAAGTAATTAATTACTTTCATTTATTTTTCAACTACTTTTGCGACTTGGAATTGTTGGTTGTTTTTCAAGAGTTACAGCGGAAGGGAATGAAAGTTGGGACACATTTGAGGTTGCAGGAGCCAAATTGTAAGGAAATTCTCCTCGAACCACAGGAACGTTTCGAGCAGGCCAAGGCTAGTTTGCAGGTCTGGTGCATTCACCGTGCTCAAATTATATACTGTTTACAGTGGGGGTCCTTCATTTAGATTTCTCACAGGTTTAAATTAGATGAAAAAGGGTTAAGAATGTGGCCTTCTTTTGCAGATCACAGCCTTCACAAATGAAATCTGCTGTAGCCATTGGGAAATACTGCCTAAAACAAATGTT
This sequence comes from Ellobium chinense, assembly GCA_033807755.1. Taxonomy (NCBI): domain Eukaryota; kingdom Metazoa; phylum Mollusca; class Gastropoda; order Ellobiida; family Ellobiidae; genus Ellobium; species Ellobium chinense. The sequence continues at coordinate 5,463 of JAWQUT010000373.1, read as the reverse complement.
TTTTTTAACAAATTCAAGACTGAATTTTACCACTGTTGCGATGTGATTTCATGTTATACGATTACTTTCTACACATTTATTATTATTTCTATACTCTGCTACTGTCGACTCTGATAGTCCAGTTGTTTTGTTTTTTTTCTACCAGTCAGGCTCCTGCAACCTTAAAATGCAGATACTGATATCATTCAAGATTGTTGCAAATCTCATTGATCAATATCTAGTTGCTACACTTTTGTTACCATGGAAAAAAAAAACTACGCATGTCAAATATATACATGCAGGCAGGGTCGTATCTAAAGCAGTAATAGTACTCCCGCAGTCCTCACAACATGGTATCGATAGGGGTGGGGTGGGGTGGGGAGTGGGAGAGGCTAAGGATCTGGGGCCGTTTGATTTTCTCATAATAGTGGTGGGAAAGTTACGAAAGGAGAGGGGACGTGTGGGACTGACGTGAGGAGGTGCCCATTTCTTTCTTGTCTCTATCTCCTTGTCTCCTCCTCCTTAGTGTTTCATTCTTCTTCATAATTTGTAACCTGTTTATAGTTACATGTTTGTGTGCGAGAATGGCCAAGTGTAGTATACTAGTCTATGCACAATGTCGCAAGAGGAGACATCAAAACAGTTACACTTTGATCTTTTACCAGAGGCTCCCAAGGAAACCTAAGAGGTTCATGCAGTCCCTCCCCCTCCCCAAGTCAGCATGATCCACATTAGCAATTTGATTTTTAAAAATTCATCCAATCTGAGGTATAAATGGCCTCAGATTGCTATTTTTTGTTTCGTTTTTCTGTTAAAAGAAAAAAAAATCATGAGGAACACGTCCCCGGATCTTAAGAATTTCACTCATTGATTCCGTTCCCACCAGTGGGCCTTTTTGCCACGCTTGCAAGCTCTTTCCATCCGCTCTTCTCTTTCAGAACATTCCTTGGTCTGCCCCTGGTTACATCTATCCAAACGATAACAAGCCTCTGTTTTTATCCACTTACTGTACTTTATTTTTGTTTACTTTACAGAATACACGTAAGGGAGGGTGGGGCGAGTTGGCGCAGTCCAGTTATCTCACAATCTAATATCTTCAGGAACTTTGTATTTTACAGGATCACTGTTCGTATTGATCACATCTTCTCGTGTACAAAATAATCATAGTCATGCATAATGTAGCAACTAAGAGCTAAATTAACGGAATGTGGGGGTTAAAAGCAATTTTTGCAAACTGCATTGTCATGTTAAAAGTAAAAGTTTGAATAAAGTATGATTCCCAGTTAAAGCATGCATTTACAATGAAAAGTATACCAGTTGTCTTACTGACAGAGGTAAAGAAACGAAAACAAATCTGCGGCGTTAATTTGCTAGCGATCGGTAAACATCTGAGAGTAGGTACGGGGCGTGTTGGTGCAGTGCGTTATTGATAGTTAGCATAGAGAAGAGAAGGCAGAGGCGGAGTACAAGGTGGAGTTACACGATTATTTACAGTTTGGATATTAAACTTGTATTCCTACACTGGAAACGAGTTTAAGAGTCAAAGTAAACACTCATTCTGAGAATGAAGGCGACAACGATAGCACTGATGATAATGGTGACGATCGAAGGAAGGTCACACTCGAAAATTCCTGCATATTTTAATGACCCCTGTTTTGTAATACTAATAATTAGTGCATTAAAGTGTCATTTTCAGATTCTTTACAAACGCGGGTATAACTAAACTTTTTAGTTTTTTTTGTCGTTGTTTCAAATGATGATGTAGATAATGATGATGATGATGATGACGATAACGTTAGCGGTGGTGGTGTAGGCGATGGCGGTGGTGGTGGTAATAGTGTGGAATTTGTTTGAAGTGTTTGAAGTAGAATTCATTCAGGATCATGTTATCGTCAGCAATAAGGACGATGATGAGGAGGAAGAAGAGGGGGTGGAGGAGGAAGAGGAAGAGGACGAGGAAGTGGAAGAGGAAGAGGAAGAGGAACACCTGTATCTTATAAAAAGATATAATAATATTCTCAAAGAACTGGCCAAATTTAGAGTCACTTTAAAAACAGATATGCGTTACAGGGCGATAAATATAGCGTATAGGTGGGGCGAGTTGGTGCAGAAGAGGTTAGTACTTTTCATGCGGTGCTATGCTACTAAAAAGGTGGTGAGATCAAATGTTTTTTGACGGAGTTTACGAGGCGCAGATATTGCTTAGTATTATGGTGCCTAGAAACGCTTCACAAAAGACCCAGGTAGCATTTAGACAGCACCAGATGTGAAAAATGCACCAACACACCACACCCTCCCCTACACAAAAATGCTTGTGCGCTACGTGATTTTACTAAGTCATCGCGTACGCTCATGCAGAAAGAGTAAACCTGGCGCGGGGGCTGGGCACCGCGATTAGTAAGCCACAATAATATGGAAATCAAAGAGAAAAATGTCGTTAGTCTCCTCACGTTTTGCAGCGATTGTATTGTTTGCTTACTCTTAATTTCAGGGTTACAATTTGAGAGTGTAATCAGCGTATTCAGGAGCAATATGATATCACAAACATTTTGAGGATCAATTGTTATGAGGCGATACAGGTCCTTTAATCACACCAGATGTCCAAACCTGCGACGGTATTGTTTCTATACTAGGGGCAGACGTGATCTTTGCGTCATGGAGTCGTGCGTCGCTGTTTACCACGATAAAGAACGTTGACCAGGTAGCTCAAAACAGTTAACAAAAAATAAAAACTTGCGGGAGTTAAAGAATCAGAAATGCTTGGCGATTAAAAAAAAAGAAAAGATCTCTGTTTATAAAAGTAGCGGAAATTGCAAGTATTCATTACCAATTTTTTTTGTAATTAATTACAAAAACGTTACTTTGCACACACACAAAAAAAACCCTAATTCATTAGTCTACTCGCTACAAAAAAAAAACAACAGAGATAGCGAGTACTTGTAGCGCAATTACAAGTACTCTGATTAACAACCCTACTGGTGGCTTATTCAGGACTGTTGTCGAAGCGGAAGGCGCTAAATAGTCAAATGCGTGCCAAGCTAGAGTAGTTTTTTTTACAAGAGAGCAGAGTTGTGCTACAGTCAACTCTTCAGTTCATTTTATCAAGTGCCACAGTACCATTTATATGGATTCATTTCTTTGCATTAATAAAGTGTATGGATTTGAAGAATCATCGTTGTTTCAGTCATCGCATTTGTTGTATCTACACATCATCTTCATCGTCATCATCTTCATCATCGTCATCATCGTCATCATCGGCATCATCATCAGTGGCTCCACTCTCCGTTCTAAAGAGTCACTCTATTATGCACAAACAGTGGCGTATGTGTTTTGGCAAAAGTCTCGATGAAACACATGCAGAAAAAGAAAGTACAAAAGACAACTCTTTGTTTATAACATGTGTATTTTCCACGCAGTTTATTTATTGTTTCGTGGGAATATAATACGTATTCATTTGCCAACTTTCAAAAACTAAATTTTTATGTTCGAATCCACGGGTTTTTCATTTCTTACAAATACACGAATTTCGCAGTAGGTCATGACCAGGGGCGTAGCGAGGGTGATTTGTTTTGGTAATCTAGCACTTACATCCAACCAGATGTCTGACTGCGGTTAAGATTTCGCAAAAGACAAGACATTTACTACGAACAACGTTGGTACTGTTTACACACAGATATTACAATTTGTCATCAACCTAACTACATACACTAGAGCGACAGGAATGACTGTTAAATAGATGCAGTTTTGGGATCGGTCTTTGGAAGGTTTATTGCCCAACCGAGACAGGAGCTTGAATTACCATAAAGTTTTAGAGAAGTACAAATACTTTTTGTATAGAAAATGAGTCCGTTTTGACCTTAAATGTGCTGGAGCCAAAACAAGAGTCAAAAAGCCAATCAGTTATTTGGGAGCCAAAGACATATTTAAAAGGAGCCAAAAATTTGTCATTTAACTCGGAAAGAGCCAAGTCTGGCAATCCTACGGAAAAAAAACGGGAAGCCGTTCATGGAAAGGGTCTTGCCACTCTTGCATAAAAGAAACAAAAAATAATAGTCAGGTAATCTAGTCCTTCTCTAGATTACTTGCCACCTTTTTTTTTTTCAATAGTTTTGCTCATGACGCAGCCTTAGATGCAAAACACTGTGCGGAGCGCTGAATCTGTGAGACAGTGTTAAACTAGCTAATCGTGACAGAGTCGTATTGTCAATGCTTGTAAATGACTTGTAGGTGAAATATTATGAGTGTGATGATTGAAAATTTTATAAAACATTTCAGATTAGTTACACGGATAAATTTAACAATATACTGGTAATCTCAGATTCATAGATTAGGCTTACATAAACTCTACGCCCCTGGTCATGACGATCAGAAAGATGAAAATGCATGATCTCTTCTTCTTCTCTTTAACGATTTTCTCTATGAGTATTTCACAAATTAACACAGTCATAGTAATTTGGCTGTCTATGATGGACAAAAATGTGTTAGACAACCCAAGAAAATAATGCCAATCTCAAGCTGTGGTGCTGCTTTTTAACTGATAACTCTGTAACTTACTTTGTCTGTGACCTTTGATACATGTTTTAGATTGTAGCAATCCCCAAAAGAGAACCCAGTTTGCAAATTGCCTATCTCTGAGACAAGCATTCTGCCTAATACTATGGCGAAAGGATTTGTGTTGTAGTTTGAATCTTCAAAAGCTGGCAAAGTCCAAAGTCAGAATCCGTTGGAGGCCATAGGTGGTCAGCTTGGTAGAGTCTTTACTGGCAAGGCCGCTGAAAATCTGGGACTCCCTTCAGCGTCTCAGGCAGTAAAGGATAACTGAGGAATGAAACATGTGTTATCTTGGTGTCATACATAGAATTACAATAACAAACAAGCAAAAAAAAACCAAACAAAATCTCAGCTAAGCAGGGTGTTAAAAGTTACTTTTAAAAGTAACTGTTACAATTACTTTACTTTTCTGGAAAAAAAAGAAAAAGAAAAGAGAGTAACTGTTACAATTACTTTACTTTTTTTTGAAAAGCAAAGTAACTGTTACAATTACACTTTGAAAAGTAACTTTTTAGTTTTTTTTAGGTCTCATTTTCTTGGTTATCCAAGAAACGTAACAAGCGTGCAAAAGGCCAACTAGCACGTTCCACACAAGTTAACACGCTTGTCTTTTGAGTGATATCCATAAAGTCATTGAATTATTATCTTCTTCATTTGTGTTGAAGTCTCAAAGCAGCAACCTTTGTTCGTTTTGATATCAAATGTCATTTATTTAAGTACTTTTTTTTTCTTTTAAATCTGCTTCTCCACAGGAAACGTAACAATTTTACGAAGTACACAGCCGCTTTTCGAGAGAAATCTTCAAACTACAATCCGGTGTGTAAACCATGAATACATTTGTTTGGTCCCCGCCCATGAACGAAAGGGGTAGTCAGTTTATTTTGTGGGCGTTCCCTTGAAATATCTTATTAACGGGCTATCCCCCTTTACCAT
>JAWQUT010000372.1:741377-757300 GCA_033807755.1 Ellobium chinense | reverse complement strand
AGCTAGATGAAGAAATAGAGAAGAGAAAGCTGATATATAATTAGAACAAACTGTCAGCCAAACCAACAATAACATAATCCTCAACTCTACCGATTTTAGAAGCAAAAAAATATGTCAATCCTGTCTTTGTAGCACATGTGGGTGCATGCAAAGAAAAGGTGCATAAAATAAGTAACTAAATAAACACAAATAACAACTTTTTATAGGGGGGTAATATCATACCAGGGGGGGTAGCTTGATACCGGTCTCAGATTACCCCCCCGGTAATCTTATACCGGTATCAAATTACCGGGGAGTAACTTCATACCGGGGGTAATTCTATTCCTTTACACCGGTATCAGATTACCGGGGGGTAATAATTGAGGGGGGTAATCTGATCACGGTACACCGGTACTACAAAGGTGAGTTTCAAGTAGCCAATCAGAAAAAAATAAAAAAGAACTTTAAGGCTCGTCCGAACACTTCCAAGACGAGAGGGTCAATGAGGTGTAATGGTCCTCAGGAAGGAATTGTTTTGTTGTTGTTGGTTGTTTTTTTTTTTTTGGGGGGGGGGGGGGNGGGGGGGGAGGGAGGTGGTATGCAGCACAGCCTCCTCCCTTCAAATCATCCACCACTCACTCTCTCCAAGACAACAGTCTGACATTTATTCTGAGTATGAGGTCATGAGGCAATGAACCCGAATACGTGCACAAACAGAGAAGCGATATGTCCAACAAGGACAGAAACAGAATAATTATTATGAGGACGGTTATGTTATGGACCTTATCTTTCTGGACCAAAAAACTATAAGGCACACACAACACTGTCATACTTCCTGTTCTTAAAGTCTAACTTGAGTGATGGCCCTTGCTCGAGGCAAGCAAAATGGCAGCGGACAAATGACGGAAGATCTAAATTTATTGCAAGAATAACCTTTGTGCTTCTGTTGATTCATTTGGTAAATTTTCGAAGGTATTATCAGTGCAGAAAAAAATGGGAGACACACAAGAGGTAAGATTTGTTTCCCACGTTTGCAGTATTTCCCTACATGTCATTTATTCTCATATTGTCCTTGTCACCAATCACAATGAGGTATGACTTCGCCAGTGTGTGTTCACACTCAGACAGGTCTGCGGCTGTTTTACCTAATTTTATACTGGACTCACCAGCCGCTAATAATTTTCCCCCTTCCTTTTGCCGATGAGCAGTACCAGTGTCCAGTAGCAGTGGAAGAAGATCAATATATTTGTGAAACTAGATCTTGATCTAGAAAGTAGAATAGACAATCTAGACTAGAACCTAGTCTAGACTCATCATGCCAAACAGTGAGAGTGACTAAAAATTAAAAAACCTAAACTGGACGATATTCTAGACTCTAAATCTAGACATCAAGAGTTTAAGATCTAGATCTACCGGTAGTCTAGTTAGTTTATTAACCCTCATGTTGCAGTGACAGAATTTATTTTACTATCCTATCCACTGACACTTCCCCTGAGTGTGGCAATAGAATATGCATCTCCTTGCCAACCTCTGAGCATGGCGGTAGAATTTTGCACTCCAGTGTCACCTGACCGGCCAGCAGACAACATGCAATGATGGTTATTGTCCTTAACAATGGCCAAGCAGTCAGTGGGAGGCTGAACCTGGGGAGCCTCGCGCTACAAGAGTTAATCATTAATAACAGATATCTAGAAAACCAGTTGATGAGAATGTCAAGCTGATAAAATAATCAACAAGCAAGACCCCCATTATAGTCTCACTGACTTATGTACTGAACTAGAACTAGATCTAAATTTAGACTAAATTACTAGACTAGTGTACTACAAGTACAATGAATAGATAATCTAAACTCTATGTTTGAATTCTGACAGTGGATTAGAGATGGATATATATACATTGCTGAAGGTTGGATTATTTATTATGACGAACTCTCCATATGTTCACAGTGCCATATTTTTGTTAGATAACTTGCAGTTGCTCAGCCTCAGTTCATATGTGTCTTTTGTCACTTTATGAACAGGAGGAACATTTGAAACTCCCTGACCACACACAGCCCTCTGATTACAGTGATGTTCACCCAAAGACCTACGACCCGGACTATATATCACAGATCAGCAGTAGGATGCAAGTACCTGACAAGTGAGGAGAGCTGCTTTTGTTACCTGATCATCAGTGATCTGGTCTTTTTTTTTTTTCCTTGATCTGATTCTGAATAGCAGCAGGTTGTTGAGAGATTAAAGGGTGCACTCGTTTGGATGAAGCCAAAAGTATTTTGTATGCTGTTTTGAGATAGGAAATAGAATGTAGAATAAATAGGTTCAGTTATGGAATTTTGCTCACTCTTTCACAGAAAAAAGGTTTTATCTTGTAACTAAAAATGCAGAGATGGTTTCCTGCCAACAATGAAGGTTGAAACTTAGTAGATTAAGATGAGACCAATGATCACTTGAAGTTCAAGTGTTTTCTCCAAGATATTTGGGTTAGGGGAGACACTCCTCACTTGCAATAAATTTGAGTATCGATTTGTGAATTTTTAGATGGATTTTAGGTTTTCTCTAAGTAATGCAAACCTTGGTTTTTGGAGTGCAGGAAACAAGGAGAGATCTTTGCCCATTCAGTGTATTTTGGGGGGGGGGGCGGATTTTTTAAATTTACGGGGCAAATTATGTAGTAGCTCGATCTGGTAAAGCACTGACTTGGAGGTCAGAATCAGGTAAGTGTTCCATATAGTTCAAAAGGTGCCCAACTCAACATGAAAAATTAAAATCCTTTAATAACTACTCAAATTAGTATTTTTGGCTTCTCTGTTGTAATGTCAGGTTCATGACTGGATACCTCAAAAGATAGTTTCACCCATGATCTGGTGTTACGGTGATGTTTTCTGTGGGCTCAGCATCGGTGTTGCTCCTGATGTGTGACAACAAAAGTGGCTCAAACCACCACCATTGCCCCATTATAAAGAAGAACTATCACATTATTTCATATATGATATGGTGAATGTATTAAAGAGTCTGTAACTGAAAATTAATATGAAAAGTGACTTTTTAGTTCCTTCACAGCATGGTAATTGTAGTCACATGTCAGGAGTAACACTCTTGCTGGCAAGAACATTTCTCTACTCCAAACTCAATATTTCTGTTAAAAGATTTGACCAATTCTCATGAATGGGTGTTAAAAGGCTATAATATGAAGCCATCAAAACTGATGTAGCTTACGTGAATTGAACAGTGTTGAAAATATTGGTGTTACTCATGACTTGATTTCACGTGACAACACAAAACACTCAAAACACACAAGTAAAGATAGAGTTTGAGAAAGCATTTAATTCATTTTATTTTTGGAAACTTCAGCAAATAATATGTGATTGGGAATGGTAAAAAAAATCAGAAATTAGAACAAATCAAGAATAAAAGGTGTTTCTCATGACAGATTACGTGTGACCACAAAATTCAAATATTCACATGTAGTTGACATGCAATAAATTCGAAACATAACATAGTCATACACAAGTCAAGACATCATTATTAAGGGGAAGGAATGTGAGCTCAGTCTGATAATTTTTCAGATGTTACATATTACTTTAGGGAAGTGTGTCACCTGGGATTTTACCAAATTACTGTGAATTATTAATTTTGAGAAGAAAGGCCGAAAAAAGCTACATTAGAAAATTTCATGTCCCTGCCAGGAACCGAACCAGGGTCTCTCAGCTTGCAAGGCTGAACGTATTATTACTACACTACAGGGACGCTAACTTCACAGCAATTTACTTCTTAATCTCTGAATATGTTCCCTACCTTCCACGTGCGAGCCTAGCTTTCACCCGTGACCCTAATACACTTTCCGACTGCTCACAATATCAAGGGTTTTGTAATTTAAAAAGTGCCTAGCCTCCATTTATATCATCTTTAACATTATAGAACCATGATAACACACACACTCTTTAGGGTTATGATATCACAAGTTTTGTGAACCCAGAATGCTTTTTATAATGAATACAACAGTCCAGTAACCGTTTTCTTTCTTTCTGCTCCGAACTAAGCACTGCTCTATACCGTTGGTTGTGCTCTATCTTCTTCTTCTTTGCTTCCTCATGCTTCAGTGGATCCTCTGTCTATATTCCTTGCATTTTTCTGCAGTGCTCTTGCCCTTTTTTTTTAGGAGGCTTGGGCTGGAGGACTCTCAGCCCTGTAAACAAAGAAACAAAGAAGTTTGTCATACAGTTCTGATGAACTACTTGTACATGAATATAGCTCTTATCTTAAAAAAAGAGTGTTTCTCTTGTGTTCCTTTTCAGCACAGATCTTTTTTTCCCCTTAAGAGAATTTATGATAACTGGTTAAGATTTTTTTTTTTAAATTCACAGAAGAACGCTAAAAATCAAATGGCTGCCATCATTTAATTTTATCATTTATCGCTATACTAGAAACTTGTCAGAGACCCCAGTGCAAAATGAGGTACATGAGAATCACAAAAAATATGAATCTGTCTCATTTTTAGTAGTGTGGAGATGTGGGGATATCAATATTTATTCCTTTTGCCATGAATTAAGTGTCCACGAAAACAGTCTGTGGTCACATCCCTTGTTTAGTCATGAGACATCAACAATCAACCTCTCACTTTTGTATTATGCACATGATAGAGTCATAGACAACTGAAACATGTATTCAAGTATTAAAAGCTTGGCAGATATCATAGAACAGTAAATATGCACATTATAATTATGAACCACTTATTCCTTAGTACCCTATCATGTGTCTCTCCTGACATGTTACTGTCATACACACCAGTGAATCAAACACCATAATTTCCAAAAGACACAGATCTAAAAACCTAGGAGTCCTTCTTTTATACTCTTACTTCAGTTCTAAAGTGTACATTTGAATTCTATAGTCCAGAATCGTCATTGGAAGTACTGAAAGTAACTGTCTTCACAAAACAAGTGTCACTTATTATGTATGTGACTTCAACAGTCATGAGAAACACTCTTTTTATGAAATATCATTGTCTAGAAAACATGCAGTCATTATTCTTATCCTCATACAATCAGTTCTACACAATGTTTGAACTATTTAAAAGAACTGCCAGTGCAAGCACTGAATTTAATCTATTCACTAAAATTAGTGTCACTCATTATGTGTGACTTCAGCTGTCTTGTTGTCACTCATACAACCGAGTCATGAGAAACACCATAATTCTCATCTATCCTACCTATCACAAAATATGGCCTAAATAATGCAAATTAATGTGCTGGAATGTTGACAATGTTCATTCATACCTTGACTTAGCCGATTCTCAGGCAGCCTAGTACATAATGGACAACTATAGTGTTGCTCACGATATGTGACCTCGTTGCCGTAGGTCTAAATTACCCTAAATCAACTACATTCAGTCTAAAAGTCTGGGAAAAAGCGAAATCATGGATGGAAATTGAGAAATGGCAATTTCCAGTCACTAAAGAACATCAATTAAATTTGTTTGAAGCAATTTTGACTCTTGTTATTTTTTTGGTGTTGCTCATGATTCCAAATATTGCTGTGACTACACACTTTTGCTTACCTTCACGTCTTGACGTCATACTGGGTGAGAAGGGAAGTGACCTCTTAGTGCAGGAGAGCTCTTGGATAATACAAAATACGGACCAGAAAGCCAGAGGAACAAAAAATCGGCTTGTTACACGCTATGGTGTTGCTCATGATTTTGTGACCACAAAAATTTACCATATTCTCCTTTTTTATGAGTATCGCAAAAGTTTTATAAGTTTTGCTTTTTAGATGCCTTACTGCCTATATTTTTAACCATATATGGTTGTGACCCTATTATATGCTTGCTGTAAATAAAAAGGGCAGACGTAACTCATGCCTTTGATGTGACATCAAGCATCATGAGCAACACCACGTTTTTCACTGCTGCTAGTATATTCTATACACCAAATTTTTAGCAATTTCTCATCTGACAGCATTTTTTGACAATCCCTCTTGCCTGTCACACAAAAAAAAGGACCCTGAAGTGACTAGAAACTAACTTAAGTCACGTTTAAAGTTACTACCCATACCGAGTGCCTTTTTGCACCACTAAAAATGAACAGTTTGATGACCAAAAAAATTCATATTTTTTTTTAATACAGGTTTTAGTTAAAAAGCTATCTACAGTTATCTCTTAAATCAATATACTAGCTATAATTAGTGATTTCATGCATTTTAGAGTGCTAGGAATTGTTTAATGGTCTTGTGAAATACACCTATAAATTTTTGGCACCTTTTGACCCGAGCTCATTCATTCCGCACATTACAATACTTATGATGGCAATCAATAATAGCATAATTCACTGAATACTGAAGACATGCAGATACATTCTCTACTGCACACCAGCCCAAAACTAGTAGTCTGCTGTGATGCCGTCATCATCCTCACATATGGCTAATTACTAAGTATAATGTAAAAAGATGGCCTGCAAATTCATTACGTCAGTCCAACGCTTTCATGCTTTATTTCATAGACTATTCTTGGAAATTGTACAGTTTTAAAATTATAATCCATGTCATTATCAATTGAGAACTGTCCAGTCTTCCGTGGGTTAATAGATATGATGTGTGCTTTTGAGTTTGAATTGTTAGATTGATATGCTGGATATTTAGCAGGAGTACTTGAAATACAGTCTGATGTATCTTACCTTCTTTGTCTACAGGATAAGTGTGGGTAATGAACATGATGCCAAGGAGAATACATTCATCAACCCTGAGATGCCAGCAGCAACTCAGTTTGTGGGAATGACAGTCCCAGACAGAATTGTTTTAGCAGGTCTGTCACAAAGATTACCCTCCCTCCCCTAAGCTACTTTTTTTTTATCTGAACTAGACTTTAACTTGTTTGAGATGATGTGAGATGCAGAAAAGTGGGAGGGATTGGTGGATGGCTAGAACATGTCTGTTGAGAGGAAGTAAACCGACTTTCTGAATGCCACTTGCATGAAAATTTGCAGATCTTTATAAGTGTAGGCACTAAAGATTTTTGGACAGCTTCTTTCCACATTCATCTATAATAAATTTATCTGAATACTACCTGTGGTTCAAAAAATGCCATTCTCAATACACCATTAACAGTTCTTATTTATGTTATGTGTTTGTGTGTCTCATTTGTCGGACCTACTTGTACTGTATGGTGCATCTCATCGTACCTCATCTCTTATAAAATTCATAAAATTTTTATCATGTCTCATCTCATCGTACGAATGTGTTTAAACTTAGACTGTGTTGTTCTGTTATACCCATGTATTCATTTAAATTCTTGGCTCTGTTCAAAGAAGTAACAGGAACTCAAAGGAGTGATATAAATTCCATATCGGAGGAATGACACTTCAGAAAATACACAGCAGAAACAAAGTAGGGTAGGCAGACTGAGTTTTTAGGTATTTGTCGTTAGTAATTTCAGAGAGACTGCCTATGCAAAGACTTCTGCATACAGTATCTGCATCAAAAGTTGTTACTGTAAATGAAATGAGGGAGGGTTGTGCCTCTTAGTCTTATGCAGTCAGCTAGGCCACACATCACAGGTAGAAGGCATATGAGTTAGTGCTGTAGCATATTACATTGTCATTCCTCCAGGGATCAGTCAAGCATTTGCTCTGACAATATTCATGCCACTCCTTTAAACTTCCTCTGCAGTTTGTCACTCCTTATTAAATATCATACACAGGGATGCCAGTTTTCTGGCTAAAACATTTTTAATAAAGCCTTGACTTTGTTGTTAGTGCATCCACTCTTCCTTGGTATCAGTAATAATGAAGGAGACTAGGTTCAAACCAGGAAGGGTAAGAATACTACTTTCACTTTCAAACGCTAGATGAGTAATATGAAAAACGCGTTTATGTAGATCTGACATGGGCAAGGGCACAGCTTTCAGGGTATTTTCAGAAAGGCAAGGTATTATCACAGGACTCTTCCACCTTGTGCTTGTTTATGGATGCACATGTGGGTATTGGAACTGTCCCTTTTAGACTTTATATTATCTGGGCTCTTTCTCATCCGTGCCATCTCTTTCTAACTTCACCTCTAACCTTAAACCAAGCAATAGATTGAAGATTCAGTGGACTTTTCCATCTGAAGATAAGAGATTCAACTAGTTTTGTTTATGGTGAAAAGTGCAAAATAAGGGCAATAATGGGACCATAGACAGTGCTGTTACATTGCACAATTTATGAAGACTAGAAAGTTCAGGCACTTGAAATTTACTCAGATTCTGCTGGCATTCCTGTATACACCCACTCAGTATGCCCACTCAGTATGTCACACCACTGATACAAACCTTACAATCCTTCTTTTTATTGGTATCTGCTTTCACTGGCACAAACTTAGTGGAAGACAAAACCAACAAGATGGGGAAAAGTGCGGATACTAAGAAATCTGAACTTCCACTTGATGATTGGTACCCACAATACCCAGACATGAGCATCCCATATACTCTTTACGTTGGGGGTGTCAGTGCCAGAAGATGTGATAGTAAAAGTAATGGTGGTTGGTCCTTGTTGTTTTTGACAAATTTTGTGGTTCAATATTACAGTATTCAGTGCTGGAATGATAAAACATGTCACATTTGTTGCAAACTGCTTCATCAATTCTTCCCTTTTCCCCCCTCTCTCTCGCCTCCCTGAATGTTAGAAATTGTAAATAAATTTGAGTATCAACAAAGGAAACTGGATGACTTTCACCCACAAGGAGCCAATGGCTCATGGTAGATAAGGCACTGAGTTCTGGATGACTTTTACAATAAAAAATTGTTTTTCAGACATGATTTTCTCAGAGTCATTCCATTGCATATATGGATTGTGCCTGCCATTTCAAAGGGCTATAAAGCCTGGACCAAGATAATGCTGTGTCAAAACTTCTTCACAAAGCAACAGTACAGACCTAAAGCTTTCATGTCAAACCAATAACCTGATGTTGTAAAATAGCTGAGTGACTGAAAACTGATTGGCTCTAAGCCATTTATACTGCTTAAAACTTATCAGACTTCCTCATATCTTTGTGTAAATAATATATAGCATCTGTATCTCACAATAATGAAGCAGCTTTAGGAGAAACCTTCCATAATATGGATGTGAAGCTGAACTTTTGATGCGGAAAGTGATGACTGATTATGGTACTGGGTCAGGGGCTGTGATTTCAGTCTTCACTTTTCAGACAGTAAGAAACGGTTTTTTCCAGCAAAAGATAGTTAAGGAACAAAAGTAAACTTAAGAAAAAAAGGATGTTCTTAAACTTACACAGTGAGGTACTGATATGTCATAATCAACTCATGCATTCACAAGCTCTGGCATCGATGGAGGATTAGCATATGAGAGTATGAAAGTTAATGAAAGTGAAGATCATGAAATTAAAAACACATTGGATTTTAATTATTCCAGTATAGTATTGTTATTGTTATTGAAGATTACTGATGGCATCAGCTTTTTTATTTTGTTTTGGTATGGCATATGGATGTAAGCCATATCCATCTCTGTGCGATAACAGATGTGATGCTTACCTCAAGTGTAGACAGTCATATCTCATCTGTATCATTATAGGAGATGAAGCAACCATCTGCACTTGAGGCAGGCATCATAATATTTAATCCAGAATATAGCATAGAGGTAGTTAGTGCTTATGTCCCTAAGTGATACCAGCAATGGATTGTGTTTATCTTCAAACCCTATTTCTTATTCACAGCAATTTTGTTCATGTTCTTGATTTACCAGCAATGTATTTTGTAGTATTTTTCATGGTTAACTCCTGAGCTTTCTTGTGCTTAAAATTAAAGAGGTATAGTGGGCAGCATTTGCCCAGTAGAGTGATTTAAGTTACTACTATCCACTGTGCAGTTTTTTCCCTATACAATTTATATCCTGAACATAAATTCATTTTTCAGATGACAGACAGCTCCGTAATAATTGCATTACTTCTGATCCTTCCACCCACTCCAAATGCAAAAGCCTCACAGGCAACTTTTAAATTTTCTTTTTCTCAAGTAGTTTCTTCCACAGAGCTCAACGAAGTGCATGTACCTGCTTTAATTATTTATTTTTTTTCTTGATCTGACCTTCCCCAGGTGACAACCAGCATCTTGCTTACAAGCAGAATCTTAACCTTGACCTTGGACCCAGCCCCCATGCGAGCGCAGATGGGTTGTCATATGTGGGCCTGATCACCCCGCCCAGAACACTAACCCTTGAGGAGAGGTTCCCAGTCGTAGAGGAGACAGATGACCAGAAAATAATGGCAGCACATGGGAATGATGCCAACAGAAGCCTGTTGACAGGCAATGGACATGTGTAAGTATATATATATGTAATAGGGAAACCTGTAGATCAAATTATTATATAAAAAGTGTAATATGTAAATGTAAGTTATATACAATAGTATAAATCTCAGATATGCATAATTTCGTTCTTATTCTGTCATTTCATTATTTAGGTAAACCTGTATAAAAAATATAGACTACCTCAACACTGCAGTATACTTTTTCAGTGCCCTGAGAACAAATTTTTTTATCAAGGTTCCACTGTTACAGACCCTTATGAAATCAAAACTGTTCCAAGGTGTGGAAGGATAACGGTTTCTTTTACCATTTTCCCTTCACATTACAGGTTTGCCGATAATTATCGGAAATTTGATATTTTTTCCTATTGAAATACTTCAAACACATAAATTTGCGAGGATATCGGGCCATCGCAAAATTTTCAGATAATTTTTTGGTCAGCTGCTGGCAACACTGATATTATTGTTTCACTAAGATCTCAGTCCAGGTTTGTGTTAATTACTGATGTGTATTGCTGCAGCAATGTTAATTAAAATTTCAGTTTATTTCCTTGTGTAATCAAGGAAGCACTCTCCAGTGTTTTATACTTTGAGTTTTCTTTAAATTTAAATCATAATTTTTTTTCTTGTCTACACTTGACTTAAATATTTTAACTTCTTTGTAGAAACTTAAACAAGATTCAAGATGCTCTCAATTGTAGATTTGCCATGACAAATCTCCAAAAGTATTACAAGCAGACGAATTGACTTCTTGGAAATATGCATGAATGGCATAGATTTGATGGCCAATATGTTACTAAATGAACTGCTTAAATTCAAGATAGGCCCAGTCCCTAGAGATAGCCAGCTTTTTGCCATGCCTTGGTAGATGCTTTTAGCTGCATTCTGGGTTCATCCTTTCCATCCATGTAGATGTCAGAAGCATGAATAAATGTTCTCGCGGTATGAAGCAAGGATGTGAACGAACAATCTTCACCGAGTAAGTGATGCTGAATTATGGCGTCTTAATCATGTTATTTTTTTCCTGCATACAGAGGAGGTCCAGTCCCATACGATCCTGGAGTAAATCTACATGATTCAGTATTGCTAAATGAAGAAAATGAAGCCACACTGCTTCGGACCCAGGTATGTCTATGTTTTCAAAACTTCCCATAAATAAATATCCGTTTTTCTGGCTTGTATCCTGTAATTACCCTACCCACAATCAGAGTGAAAGTGAAAATATGTCTCCACAAAATGGATTAACCGCTGTTTAGCTCCTATTGCCTCTGTTTAATCAAGGATTCACTAAAACAATACCAACAGAACTAGGACAGCACTTGCAATATGATAAGAAAAAAAATAAGTAAAAAACAGTGGTAGCTAAATATGTTACTTTTCTCACCAGATTCTAAATAAACTTCATTTCATTTTTTCTAGCTGTATGAAATAGTAACGGAAAGTAAACTTTTCACACATGTGAATCTTTTTCTTATCATGTTCTTTGCCTTGGTGGCTATTGCATTGATATTTTTGTATAAAATTTTCAAATTTGAAGAGCAAATGATGCAATACTGATCATCTACAATAAAATTTAGCATATCATACATCATGCGCTGGTGATTGTCAATGAGTTCAGTATTCATTAAATGCAATCAGTTGAAATGTAATGCAAATTAATTTGTGGCTTCACACTATTTGTATGCTCTGTTCACAGGTTTCCAAGTTGACCAGAAGAGTGCAGGTGATAGAGCAGGATAATCAGAAAAGGGCAAACCGAGAGCTGGTCCTCTACCCTCTTATACTGGGATACTTCCTGTGGAAACTTCTGGGCTGGTTCACCAGAGACAGATGAAAGAACATGAGATTGACAACACGGGCTTTCGGGGGTTGAAGGTTGCTGATTGTTGTGGGGAAGGGTCGGGGAAGACTTCGGGGATGTTGGCAGGCAAGGATGGTTCATTGGAGGAGCTTGATGGAAGGTTTAGGGTTTATTGCAGCAGGTGGGAATGGGGAATATCATTTTTAGGGGGAATGCTGCAATATTGGATAATGAGTAGAATCCAGTGAGTCTTGATGTGCATGACTTTCTGTTTCATGAGGATGCGGTTGAGTTTTTAATAATGCAGACATAGTAACGATTGTTTTGACATAAACTTCTGTGGACCTTCAAATTGTTTTTTCTTCTTTTTTTTGAAAAAAATATTCTGCTATTTATTGATTTGATATGTGTTTGCATGGAAGAAGTGTAGCATATGTGTGAGTCAGAGAGTGTGCTGTATATAGCCAATATGATATGCATTGTTTTTTTTCACACATGGGGAGTTTTGGGACACAATATAGAAATGGAGAAATGTGAAGAACTTGCTTATCATGCAATCACAAGAAAGTTCATTGCTAAAATGTTTTATTTAGTGTAATTATGTTGCCATTTGACCAGTTCTTAGACAGTATTTCATTCCTTGAATTTGCATCCTAATAAACATCAGAGTCCCCCATTTGCTGTCTTGTTAATAATGAATTTGCTCTCAGCTGTGGTCTGTATGGCGGGCATTCAGCCTTTCCATGGTCCCTTAATACAGTGCACAGTGCATCTGAGATGGCCAGTGCCAGCGCTCACGTGGTTATTCTTCTACATTTCCATTATACATGATTGCCACGGCCATTTGATCAGGCTTTTCAAAATGGCACCATGCAGCTTTGCCCACAGTGACATCTTTGATGGTCAGGACAAGTTCATTCCTGACTCTTTGGGCTGTGTATCATATTAGAGGAAATAAACTAAGCCTTAGGTAGTTAAGAAACTCTCTTATTAATTTAGACAGTAAAGCCACAGATCTCTAAAAGTAGAAACCCCAGTCTGGCAAGTTTTTTGGCCCTTTGACTTCTTGACATTCATAAAAGACTAGAAGTGTCCTTCTGTTGACCATTTTTTCTTTTTTTTTTTGCCTGAGGAAGAATTCAAACCTACAATTTTTAGTTTTCCAGGCTGATGGATTTGCAACAGGTAGGTTATTAGAGTATATATTGCTGAGCCACGTGCGTTTATGTTGGTTTTTTTTTTTTATATATTGTGTACCTTAACTTACATCAGTGTAAGCAGTAGCATTTGCCAGAGGGACCACACTGATAGTTTGCAATGATATCGAGATTTTAACCCTCACAGTTGTTGGTAAGTGGGAAGGTTGGTGCATCTGTACTGAGGTTGCCCCACAGATTCTTTACATTTGAGATTTTTTAAAGGCAAGAACTCCAGTCAGTCTAAGGCTATAGCATTTCAAGATTTCAACATTTGTCTTGCAGCCAGTCAAAATGAAGCATAATTCAGTTTATGACTAAATCAAGTTAACAGTACAACACAAAAGCTTAATTAGGTAATATAGTTTTCATTAGGTGAAAAGATTTTTGACTTAGCATTATTCTGGCTCGAGATAAAGTTGTTTGAGGTAGCAAACGATGATCCCATACTTTGAAAAAACATTCTGAAAGAATTGCAACTGAATAACAATTTGAAGTATATTTTTTCAGCTAATATGCCTCACAAAATCTCAAATTTTTCCACAGTCACTAACCATTTGCACATAAAATCAATGTTTTTATGTAAAGCAATGATTTTATTTGGGATGTCTGGATATGGGATGGCTACAGACATTAATTATGAAATTCGTGTGATGACAATTGTAAATTCTGTTGACACAATGTGATGGTCATATATTTCAGAATGTCTGTTGTCAAAAGATAAGCTGGTGGCTTTGTGATAGAATTATTTCCTCATAACTCATCCTTTTAAAACTAAATTTGTCTTTCTGCCTAAAATGATGTCACATACACCCATCATGGAAAATGGGTACTATGTCCATGATTGCATGTATGTGTGTGTAAAATTGTATGTGTGATTGCTTGTAGGTTTACTAGGATGTAGTAATAGTGTTTCTGAAAGTCATTTAGTTTACTTTATTCCATGCCTTATATAAACTGTATTTTGTATTCAACATCATTTTGTGTCCCTTGCTTTGCTAATGAAGATATACAGTGGCCTATTGGTTGGATGCCTTATGGCTTTCTGTCCTCTACCAAAGTATACAACTTAAGTTTGGTATGCAGGATTCATCTCACTAGTGAAAAAAAAAAAGAAAATTCCCCATTAGTAATAATACAGTTTATACAGTCTCTTGTAATATCAAGTCTCCAGTTTTTTTGTCTTAATAGTAAGGGAAGTGACGTTGAATACTATAAATTATCATCTTAAAGTTCGGCTCCAAATGTTTCATTATGATGACTCCTCTGTATCTGATGGACAAACACCGTACCTGATGTACAAACCAAGGGGCAGGGAATGGTGTTTTACCTTTTATGTGTATCAGGTGAAATCCCTCACTAAATATCAAGGGATTCCTAACGCAGTGGACCCCGCCATAACTAGATTTGTCATTTGAATCCATCAGCCCATTGGGGTAAGCCAGTTAGACACAGTAGGCAGTAGGCAGTCACTTCACACATGACAAAATGTTGAAATGATCACTGGCAATCACAATTTCTGTTAGAGTGTTCAAGTGATGAGAATAATTCTTAAACAGCCTGAACAT
Source organism: Ellobium chinense (assembly GCA_033807755.1). NCBI lineage: Eukaryota > Metazoa > Mollusca > Gastropoda > Ellobiida > Ellobiidae > Ellobium > Ellobium chinense. The sequence continues at coordinate 742,467 of JAWQUT010000372.1, read as the reverse complement.
TCTGTTTTTTATCTTTTTCTGTGATAGTAATTGTTTTGTAGTTTCCGTCATGAAACGCTGGTAGAATATTATTGACTCAGGTAGATGTTACTGTGAAATATGACATACAAAAAAAACCTTGTCCATATGTTTATCTTTACAAGACATATCTTGTTCCATAAACTGGAACTCTGAGGAAGATGTGCTTTGCCTCTGTGCTCTTAAAAGAGACGACTGGGTAAATCATGGAAAATTGCAATTGAAGGTTCCAGGTCTGAAAAGTACATGGAATCAGCAAAAATGACCAGCTCTCAGGGAAGAATCATGGACTGTTCAAGATACATACCGGTTTTTGGGGTTCGTAAGTTGGTTGGAACGTCTTGACCATGCGTCACCTAGAGTGACAGCTTGTCGAAGTTTGGATGGATTTCCAGATACAAAAAACTGTGGCATGATGGTTTCAGTGATGTTATCATTGTCACATGAAATTTGTCAGATCAGAAATATCATGGAAAAATCAGGCTCTTTTTTTTTTAAAAACATTCCTGACAACTCTGAGATGATAGATTCTACAATCCCTAAAGATATGACAGTGTGTTTCTTCTTAAATTGCTGTTGAGACACTTTTTTCCTGGGCACCCCATAATTTCAGCATTTGCCAAATGGGGATATATTACTACCAGATGATAAGGTCCAATTTTAGTCTTATTCTTTTGATTAGGAGAGCAAGTGATGGTCTAAACCAGAGAGAATGTTACACTCAGGCAGCTTTCCCAGTGAGTCAGTGTTACTTTCAGAAATGGAGGGTGAATTATTTGTCTGTTACGGCTTTTGTCATATTTCTGGTCTCCTGTGCAGTGGTAGCCAAATATAATGACATTTAGTTGATTTGCTGTGGTATTATGTTTTCAAGAGTTTCCTTCCATATTGATGAATAAGATCATATACCTTTAAGGGGGGGGGGCGCCACCTGAAATCGTCGATTTGGGCTAAAAATGCCGAAATTGGGTTATTGCTATTTTTAGATACTTTGACATCTTGTGAATCGAAAGCATTGATGGTCGCATGTGAAAGAATCCATTTTACCTCTCAAAAATGCATTTCATTAGGG
>JAWQUT010000372.1:720804-734521 GCA_033807755.1 Ellobium chinense | reverse complement strand
AAAAAAAAAAGCGCTGACATTGAATTGACCTAATCCCCCTCCCCTCCCCTCTGTCCCCAACATTTCAACTTTAAATTTTAAATATTAATAGGCTAAATCGTCTTTCACAATACAAGGCGTTGTATCGTAAGCTAACATATTCGCAACTCAGCTATGCCCTCGGGCTCAAAATGTCGATGACGAAAACAGAGCAATCCAGAAATCTCGATAGATTTAGCTTAACAACAGGATCGGAAAGTGGGCCTGCGTTCGAAGCTCTGAATGCGGGGAGGTGGGGATGCCGAATGGTGCGGATGGTGCATTGTTCGCTGCAGTTTGGTAGTAATGGTAGTGCGTTGCTATACATGCTGTGACACTTTCCCGGGTTTCTTCATATTTTAGTCTATTACTTTTTATTGATTAGATCTACGCCGCTTACTTTTTAAGGCAGCCCGTTTTTATTTTAACCCCATGCCCATTGCTGCTAGTGCTAGGCTATTCGCAACCGTTTTCCTTTTCTTCATTGATCTACATCTTACTTCCGGGTTAATGAGCAGGGGACGTGACTCTCATAAAATTTCCACCATATTGAATACAAAACAAATGCGCGAAAGCTTGTAAGTTGACTTCCTCTTAGCAGACAATTTGCATCAGATGACGGAAAGAGGAAGCAGAATCCGTTTTCCTCCATCATAAACGAAGCCAGATGAGATGATAGCAGTGCAGGATTTTGTCCGAGAAACATGGGAGGACTTCAATTCTCCTACCACATCCACCTTCACCAGCAAAATGGGCGTATGCCGTCAGACAGTTTCCACTCTGGAGGAAGTGAGTAAAACCAAGAAAACACTAATTAATATCCTTGATATTGCCAAACATTTCGCATATACTAAACTTGGTCTCGATAAGAAATGAATTTACAGGTGTTGAGTTAGGATATATCAGTCAGGGCACCAGCAAATTTATGATAGGAATGGGCAACGTGTTGATCACCATGTCCATAATAATGATGATGTTGTCTGTTGATAGTTCATGGTCTGTTGTGTCCAGGTCAAAGGGTTAAGATGTCCATGGCTTGGGGCATGTAGTTCAGTTTACTTGTAGCAACAATGGCTTTTGCTCAGGGATCCTATCTCAATAGGCATTAAGTTGGGGAACTCTTGTTTTGAAGGGCATCAGCTCAGGTTTGGCCCGCCTTGGGAACTCCTTGTCTATGGGCTGGACATTAGATGTAGGATGAGAGGCTTCTGCCACCTATTCTTTTGACATGGTCTATACCATTGCTGGGAAAGGTAAATTTTCTGGGCATGTATGTGTAGCCCTTATTAACTGAACCAGACTATTTCTTGTTTTGTACATGACTTCATAAAAGTCGATGCCTGTGTATGGTTTCACGGGCCTACGGGCATAAATATATATAAGAAGGAATAATTCATGTTGGCTAGAACAATAGCCAGAGTACTTCCATGAGTTGTTGAAAGCCAGCTATCTACATGTTCCTGTTTAGACCATGGACGCATAAAATCGACTTGCTCTTCCATACATTTGTAGTATGACTATGAAGGAATAGGCCTTCAATTTTAACTCTTCCATGTGATGTATATTCTTAGTTATGTTTAAGTCTTCTGTCATGGAAATTTCTAAAAAAATCTCTTAAAACACACCTTTAAAGTTGTTAACCATTGTGGCTTGTAGACTTTAGTATGCCCAGTGAAAGGATTGTAGTAGCTACCTTCACAAATTTTTTGGAGGACTGGTTGTATTCTTTTCACATGGGCATGGTTATATGCCGTAAGGTGTGTAGTATGGATGATACATATTAAATGTTTTAAAAAGTGAAAATACTATACCAGTTTTGTGAAGCACTCAAGGCCCATTATTGGGACTGAGCTCTATATAATATTGTATTTCTTTTTTTTTTTTAATTCGTAGTAAGTTTTCGTGTGTGAACCCAGCATAGAATGGACATAGTTTGAGCAATGGATTATAGAAATAGAAGTGAGGGATTTTTGTAAGAGAAGAGAAAGGAAATAATTGGCATCACAGGGACCAAGAAAGTGAATGAAGTACAAGTAGAATATTTCTTGAGTGAATCCAGGAACAAAATGTGGTTGGGATAGATTAACAAGCACCAATATCGGTACATCCTGGATTCATTCATTGTTTGTTTAATGTTTAATGTCGCGTAACCCTGTACATAGGGTTCGTACAGAGTCTGGAAAGCCTGGAAGAAGTCTGGAAAATGAAAAGCTAAATTTTAGACTTAAATGTCTGGAAAAACAGGGGTTACCAATATTAAATGTGGAGAAAGTCTGAAATTCAAATTAAATCTAAAAATGTCGGGGAATATTTGCTGTAAAGACAGTCAAATTGTAAAATTTCGAGTGGAAGAGAGAATTTATAACAGAGCATGTCAGTTTTGTGAATCGGTGGAAGTATCTTTTTTTTTTAACAACCTTGCTTCCGGTCCTAGTATTTAGTGTGTTGCATTGTAGTTTTATTGAAATGATTGGGCATGTTATTAGGATGTCTGGAAATTTTTCTCAGGGTCTGAAATTTCATTCTTCAGATTCTGTGTGTACTCTGGGTGCATAGATTATAAGCAGGCAAAAGTCCAAACTTCATTGAGAGTGAGACTGTTGGCACTTCATTTTCACATTCTAGATTAATATTTTGCCTTGCCAAAAGGTCGTTGATTTTGTGGTAGTATCACATAGGAACACATTATTTCATGTTTGTGTTTTGAAAGACACGTTCTTCTTTACCTAAATTTGTATGATGTTTGTCTTACATACATACTTTGCTCTGTTTCTTGCGTTATTTTACACATCACAGTGTTTGAAGCACTTTGTCCAATATCACATACACCACAGGGAGAAATATGATCTCATCAGAAGTTTGTTCTGCTCAAGAATGATATGTAAACATAACTAAATCAAGCAACTCTAGTTTCCCTATAATGTGAAATTTATAGAGTTACACCTTTATTGCAATACACTACAAGATTTATATGATGTATGTGATGATTGAACAAAATCAGCAACCTTCTGCACAGCCTCATATGGCCATGGGTCACTATAGTTGGGAAAAGCATTCTGTTAATTCTTTATGCTAGCAAAAAAGATTTATTATATGATCCTGCTTTCTCTCCAGGCGTCATTTTTGCCTCAGTATGTGAATTTTGTGTCAAACAAATGATACAATATTTATTCAGTTTGACTTCAGAGGTTTCTTAAATTGTTGCAGACTCTGGATATGGACAGGAGCAGTCTGACCAAGATGAAGAAATCGGTGAAGGCCCTCTACAACACCGGCAACAGTGAGTCATCTCTGTATTGTCAGTGTTTAAGGGACAGGGATAGTTACTTGCTTCACAGCTAATAAGTCCACATTACTTTTTCATAAAATTTAAACCTCATGTATATTTTTTCCTTTTGCCTGACAGTTTCTGAGAGAACACTGCAGGAATATTGAAATTTTCGCCTTGCACATGCTGCCATAACTTGTATTGCATGATGTCAAGAAGCAAAATAGGCTAGCCGACAATTTGTCCCGACAGTTTGCACATGCTTCTGCACCAGTCATCTGCTAGCTTTTCTTACTTTATGACATCAGCAGCACGAGTAAAAGTGGCACATAGAGAGTGAAAATCCAAACATTCCAGCCATGTTTCCTTAGAAATGGTGAGGTGGAAGGTAAAAGTATGCGGTTTAAAGTTTTTGAAAAAATAATGTGGTTATTTTAGATTGTGATGTAAATATCAATCCCTGGCCTTGCAAGGATCAATTCAAACACCTCTGTATCCAGCAAACATAAGAACTTTAGGTGAGTTGCAGTGCTCCCACCAGGGCAAGGAGACAGACAGAAATAGTTCTGGAACTTGAGAAAATGAAAAGAATGTTCTTTTCAAGCCAGATTATTGAAATTCGTTTGCCAGGAAATGGTTTTTGTGCTTGTCCCATCTCTGGTGATGAGCTAAGTTCTATAGAGTGAAGGGATTGCAGTTTGACATGATGTTAAAAAATTGTCAGAAGAGAGTGGGTTGGTAGTATGTCACATGGTGTTGAGGGATTAAATGTTATTTGTGTGGAAATACTGTGTTGGGAATGTTGTTAACCACACAAATAGTAGGATGGATGAGCATTTGTTATACCAAGTACTTATGCCATGTTAAGCATGAGCCCTTCATCATTTATAAATTTATTCTCAATTGATAAGATCTTCTTTGCCACCCTCCTTTTAAATCTGTGTTATCTTATCGTAATGATCTTGTCAGTGTACCGACCTCATGATCTGTTTGTAAGATTCTTCAGCCAGTCCACACCATTCAGTCTGGTTGAGTTATAGGGAGAAGAGATCTAACTCTTGTGGTTAACTCTTGTGGTGCAGCAGACCTATAAAAATGCTAAATGCAACCGTCCTTGCCTTGCAATATGCATAAAGATCTGTTAATTCTTTTGCCCACTAAGAAGCCAAATAGTGCAGAGATAACCCAACAGCAAAGCAAATAGTCCGCAACTTAAATAGCAACTTAGTATTGGCATGTAACCACCTGATATAGCCAGGCTTGCTCTTGCTGATAAAGAAATAGAGTTATGAGAATAAACACTAGAGCATAACGTACATTTTTTTTCAGTTAAGTCGGAAGTTTTCCAGTTTTCCAAATGAACGTGAAATATGGTCTCCTCTGACATGAAGTTATTGACATTTTTTTTTCCTTGAAAGTGGAGGTTTTTTTTTGATGGCATTCTGAATATTTTAAATTGACTCTACAATTTCAAAGATATCAAAGAGAAATTTTTTTATACCATTCTGAAATCACAGAAGATTGTCTTCTAGAGAAGATTACTTGACATCAGTCTGAGAAACCGTTTTGATAAAAGAAAGCATGCTGAACAATTTTTTTTGTTCTTATTTTGTCTTTTTAATTATTTGTCTTAATTATATTGGACATTCTGTACTTTTCACTTGTTTTGCACTTTGTTAATTCCCACTAAAATAGACATGTTTCAAATGAACAGTAATACCTGTGCTAAACTGCAGAAAGTTCAGATAATTTTTTTGTGAGTGGCATCCCTGAATACCCAGAAATGTTACATATTTAGTCAGAGAAAATATGTTTTTGACACTTCATCCTGCATGGAGCTTGTGCTAGTTTCTGACCTCCCAAGATATTGAGCCAAGAAAACGGCTGTGATATTGTCATTGCTATCACTACTAACTACTGCCAACACTTGCAGCATTATGCTTAGTGCAGTATCACCATTAAAGCACTTCCGCATTGCCTCAAGTGGATACCCCAACCACTAGTGGATACCCCATCCACTTGACCTTTTTTGCCTAGTATTGAAGACAGTCTACATTGATTGACAGTACACTTGACCCCTTGCCTTTGGGCCAGACTCATCCCACTGGGTTATCTGTAATAAATATACACTTAGGGTTCAAGTCAAGAGCACTAGAAAATACAGTAGCATTGTTTTCACTTGTCAGTTAGGGGGCAACATTCCTCCAGGTCATAAGTCTGGGCAGGGAATTTGTAAATCTTGAGGTGGATACTCAAATTCTTTCCAGTTTCTTCACTAGAAAAAAAGGAGGGATCTGTGGGTGTTCGGTGAATTTTCTAGGGGGATTTTGAAAGTTAAGGGCCGAATCAAATGATCATGCATATGCAGAAAATATTGATACAACTGACTGCGCTTATTTGCAGTTTCCACTAATTCATAATATATTTAATTTATAATAAGAGAATACTGTGTGTTTGTTATAATTGTCACAGTTTTCAAGCATTGGAGGAGTTAGGATTAAATAACCATTTGTGGCAAGCAAGAACACAGTGATGATTCTTGACTGACAACTGTTGGTTACTATTTTATTCTGTGTATTTGTATCTGAAGTATAATGAGCACCATTTAACAGTATTCAGGGATGGTGAAGATGATGAGGTTAATGAAATGGCGATAACAATAATGAGATGGTCGTGTGCAGAAGGATGGGATATTGATGATGCAGGTTTTGTTCTCGAATGGTACATAAAAAAAAAATGCGGAATACTTTCTAATGGCGTTCAGTAAATAATAAGCATATTATTTGCACTCCTTGAAGCCTAGCATGGTGTGAAATTAGTAGTTTCTGTAAGGTTTGTTAAGTGTGTTTAGGTGATGTCCTATTCTGACACTCCTTTTACCAAGAATGTGCGGAGGAAGTTCTGTTCACAGGAGGTCCATTCTATGCATCTATGCAGTAATTACCTTAGGGAGGGGTGGCAAGGGTAGGGTTATCCTCTGATGTATAGAATAGACTTCTGTTCCATTCCAAGTCTCTCTGCCTCGTCTTTACCATCAGCAAGACTTTCCATTTGCAGCAGTGTATTTTAACATTTGTGTGTACAACTATATCGCTCATGCACATGTGTGCACGCTTGACATGTACATATATGCTCTGTGTGTGTGTGNGGGGGGGGGGGGGGGGGGGGGGGGGGAAGAATGGAATAGGGTATAGGGGTGAAGGATGCATGGCAGGAGAAGGGAGAAATATGGGAAAGGGGGAAGGGATATACCAGTCTAAGTAATTGGTATCGTTTTCTGATTGACATTTGTTCAATCATACTATCCTTTGTATGTCTGTCTATATATTGTATTCTAAATCAATTGTGAAGACAGATCTCTTGTTAAGGATGAATAAAGTAGTTCTCCTTTCTCTGCTTCTTCTTCTTCTCTTCCTCCTTCTTCTCTTAAATGATGTCTGAGTTGTCACAGTGCATAACCTCAGGTCTCCTTGACCCACAGGGTTTCTCTCTCAGGGAGAGGGGGTCTGAGAGCGGGATGGTAGCTAAGTTATAGCTCTGCTTGTGGGCGGGATGGTAGCTAAGTTATAGCTCTGCTTGTGGGCATTTATATAAACATATAAGGTTTTCCTTGTGTAAACTGTTGTGTCTAAACTGTCAACCTGAATTATTCATATAAAAGTTATAACCATCCAACTCAAGGAGGAAAAAGTTTAAGGAAGTAAAGAGACATATATTTCCTTTCTTTGCAGCTGTGGTCGTGGAGAATTAACGTTGCAAGAATTAACATTGGGCAGTGCACATGTTAGAATTTATGTGTGCATTGTAAGAATTTTTATATTTATCTTTACGCCGATGGGGAGTGAGGCAATAAATTTGTGTCTTACAGCTTCAGAGATCTGAGTTTGTTTTACCTTTCATGGAATGGGAGAAGTTCTAGTGGAAGTTTCATGAGCAACACACATCTGGCTGAAGAAAGAACCACTTTGCATGTTGTCACTGCATTTTACTAGTATTCTGTTTGTATGCATGTTTGCATGTGAGGGGGGATGTGGATGAGTAGATGTGTGGATGAGACAGCGAGTGACAGAGGAAGAAAAAGATCTTGAGTAAGAGGCAGACTAGAGAAAGTGACAAGAGAATTGAAATTTAAGACAGGCAGACTGATTGATGGGCAAATAGACAGATAGATGGACAGACAATGAGAGTAAGAAATTTATTACAGTGAATATTTTTGTTCTTTAACATCTTGTTATATATATTGTTATACACATGCTGTGGTTGGCCATTGGCCTGTATAAAATAGACATGAAACCTCAGTGTCCTGGGAACTCTCTCAAGATGTTCATGGGTTAGTGCTAGGAGGAAGGTTAAAGAAGCGAGAACAATCTTGGGACAGCTCTTGAACAACTTCTTGGGACCCGCAATCTTCCCTGACCTTAACTCTGTTCCAGTATTCTCAGCTACCCATATAGGCCAAAATATTGTGCTTATTCTTTTTAATGCTCTTGCCCAATAGCTTTTGTTAACAAAAGACATATCTCCTCCTTTTCCCACTATCTTTTTCCTCCTTAAAAATGAATAGTGCGCTGTCTACCTTGGCTGAATGGCTGTTGTTTATAAGGACACCAAGAGGAAAGATTTTTTACCCTCTCTTTACAGGTCAGGAATGTGTGCAGCCAAGCAGTCTTATGCAGCTTCATGTTTACAAGATTGCCTGACTATTTTGAATTTATCTTGTGTTTTAGTTTGGTGTCCATAGCAAGTTGTATACTATGGTCCTCTCTAAAGCCCATCCATCAAATGTTAGTCAGTTTTAGCCTCAGGCCTGTCGTTATATTTGACTGGGGGTGAATGGGACATTGACCCTCACATTAGTGGAGTTGTATGCTTTTCTGACCTCCCTTACTGACCACCAGTGATAACACAAGTTTTTAAATGACATTTTTTTAAATTCAGGAGTGTGATACTGATGTAGACATGAAACATTATCAAAAGCTCATATTAATGTGAACCATTGAAAGGAGGAAAAATTGAGAGATACAGAGAAAAAAAACAAAAAACAGGAAGAGTTGGGAAGAAGGGCTTTCAACATCAAGGTTGGGGGTCCCTGCCAGAGGCAGATTTTGGCAAAGGTTGGATGGGTCATGATCCAGAACCCCAGGCTGGAGGATGAAAGAAATGTTTGAGAGACAGAAACGAATGGATGAAAGAACTAAAATGCCAGAGAGGAATGGGGAAAGGATTGGACAAGTGTATATTTTATGTTTAAATGTTACACACGTAGCAGAGTGTCTCCCAAAGATAACACTGTTAACTTGGTACCATAGAGCATTTGGCTAATTCTTCCTGTGGGACTTTCCTTGTTATAGGTGTGAACTGAACATAGAAAGTTTGTGGAAAATAACTGGTATTGTCTCTTTTCCGCCATGTTTTTTTCTTTTGTCTTTCTTTAAATACCTTTGTTCATCCCTCTAGTTTGGGTTTCTGGTTGTTGTAAACTACAGCTATAGATACTCTTGTTCATTCCTCTAGTTTGGGTTTCTGGTTGATGTAAACTACAATTTTAAATACCCTTATTTATTCCTCTAGTTTGGGTTTCTGGTTGTTGTAAACTACAATATTAAATACTCTTGTTCATTCCTGTAGTCTGGGTTTCTGGTTGATGTAAACTGCAATATTAAATACCCTTGTTCATTCCTCTAGTTTGGGTCTTTGGTTGATTTAAACTACAGTTTTAAATACTCTTGTTCATTCCTCTAGTCTGGGTTTTTGGTTGATGTAAACTACAACTTTAAATACTCTTGTTCATTCCTCTAGTTTTGGTTTGTCCTTAATGTAAATGACAGCTTAAAATATTCTTGTTCATCTCTGGCCTACTTGCAGTATGACTCATTCGTGTGACTGGCTGACTTGGTTGTCAGTGGCCGTCCAAACACCCTCAGCTTTAAGTGAACCACTTATCTCATTACAAAATACAACATGTAAACATGTGATCTCTCTATGCTTGTTTGGACGAGACAGCCTGTGTGGCAAGAGGCTGGGTTCTAAAATTGTGTCCGTGGACCCACAGGTGGAGGGAAAGGGGAGGAGGGTAGTTCCAAGACTGTGTTGCATGGCTTTTTGACCCAAGAATAATACTGCAAAAGAAAAAGAGTTGGATGTATTTTGTGGTGATGCTTTGATCTGATTTGTCTTAGGGGAAGGGTTATATTGGTTTGAAAAGATTGTTGAAAGAGTTTATGAGATCTGTGGGTCGATGAGAAGTTTGAGAACCCTTGCTTTAGGATGTTTCACATACTCAGATGGGTTCTTCCATCCTCCCCCCCCCCTTTCAACCTCCTTCCTTCTGTTATTTCTTCTTTGCTGCCACCCTTGAAGCCTTCCTTCGTTCATTCATTTTTTTTGACAGAGAAGCCTACTGCTCTCTTTACAACAAGAAACATATTCATACATTCCAGTCAACCATGTGTGTCCTGTCCCGCATGTTCACGCCTCCTACAAGGGTTATAATATACGGGTGTTCCTACATGGAGAGAAGGGTTCTCGTCTTTCAGCCTTGGCTCAGATCTCCTGATAATGCACTCACATGTTTATCTTCTCTTCACTCTTATGTTCCCTTTGTCACATATCTCCTTTTCTTTCTTTCTTTCTTTCGTTCTTTCTTTCTTACTTTCTTTCTTTTTCATTTGCCTCGCTCTCTCTTCTCTTCCCCTTGTTTTTTTTTTTCTTGGTATTTTTTACAGTATCTTTATCTCACTTACTTTCTTCCACCCATCTATTTTGAACTTGTGCTTTGCTTTTTTTCTGTCTTCATCATTAGCCATTTCTTCTTGCTTTCTTTGTCTTCTGCTTGTTTTTTCTTTTTTTTTTCTGGTTTTACATTTCTGTCCTGTCTTCATCCATTAACTCCAAATTGTCAAAGGGCTCTGCAGTCTTTCTTTCTTTCTGTCTTTCTTTCTTTCTTTCTTTCTTTCTTTCTTTCTTTTCTTTCTTTCTTTCTTTTCTTTTCTTTCTTTCTTTCTTTCTTTCTTTTTCCATCATCATATTTATCTCACACCACCAACTGCCTAACATTATCCCATATGCAAACGTTCCTTACCAGTTGCCTTTCTTTGCAAAAACTGTTAAGGGGCCTTCCAGTCTCTCTGTCTGTCTTTCTTTCTTTCTTTCTTTCTTTCTTTCTTTCTTTCTTTCTTTCTTTCTTTCTTTCTTTCTTTCTTTCTTTCTTTCTTTCTTTCCTTCTTTCTTTTTCTCTTTCTTTGGTTCTTTCTTTCGTCCTTTCTTTTTCCATCATCATATTTATCTCACACCACCAACTGCCTAACATTATCCCATATGCAAACGTTCCTTACCAGTTGCCTTTCTTTGCAAAAACTGTCAAGGGACCTTCCAGTCTGTCTTTCTTTCTTTCTTTCTTCCTTTCTTTCCTTCTTTCTTTTTCTCTTTCTTTGGTTCTTTCTTTCGTTCTTTCTTTTTCCATCATCATATTTTTCTCTCACTATCAACAGCCTAACATTATCCCATATGCAGTGTACATACCTCCCCACTTGCCATTCCTTGTAACTGTTGACAGGGTATAACATTTTACCACACTGATTAGAGATAATATACATAACCTAGTGTCCTCCATCTCAACGTAACAATTTCAAGCATGATAGCGAACACCGTCACCAGGAAATAAATCAAGCAGAACAGTGACAAAACACAGGTTTGAATGGAACACTCGGACTGATAGTCACTCCATTAAAGCTCAAAATCGTAGTCATTATTTTACTGGTAAAACACAACTTTTTCTGACTGCAGTGGGTGTATGGGTAATGTGTTTTGGGGGTCAGTTATTTTCATTTACATGAAATACTTTAGAATAGAGGTTGTTTTTTTTTTAGGTTTTATTTTTCCTGTTAAGTATGTTATATGATAATATTGGTGCCTAATGTTAATTGTTAATTGAATTGACATTTTGTTTTGGATGCTCATATGTTTTTTTGAGCAAAATAAAGTTTCTCTTACCTCGTATCTTGTTAGCATTTTGGCCCACAGCTCCATAATTTTGTGGTGCTGGTGTTAACAAAACAACAGTCACATCAGCAATTAAAGAAGTTTACTTTGAAGCATGTTTTGTTACTAATATTCGTTTAACTCTCGACCTATTTTTAGAATTGAGAGCAGAGTTCTTCCCTTATGCCTGACTCCAAATAGAGAGCGGCTGTGTATGTCAGCTTTTGATAATTTCCAATTTCCAAAATTACACTGGGATAGATGTTGAATAAAGTTTTTAATTTTATATCAGTCATGATATAATTTTATATCAGTCATGAAAAGGATTGGTTAAAAAATGTAGCTGTAAGGGAGTCTTTTCATTTTCCTGTAAAATTTGGATAAAGTATGTTAAATGAGTTATGTATTACACTATAAATATCGGTTTTTAATGAACTTATCCAGTTCAGTGTAGTCATTTTTGTCCACAGATACTTAGAGCAAAAGAGCTGAGGAGTTGTGGTTTCTAGATGATAATAAATACTGACACACATATCCATAAACGTTCGTTTTTAATTGTGAAACCAAATACTTAAGAAATGAATAGGGTATGTCAGAGTTTTGTTTGTTTGTTTTATTCCACAGTTTGAATACATAAATATTCAGAGTTATGAAGTTTACATTTTTCTCTGTTGTTACAAAAATATCTTCCACCACAAATATTTATATCCTCCAAATATTTTCACATTCCTTGTGAACTTTTTTTTTCCACTTGTCATTTCTTACTTTGGTAACCTCACATCAGGAAATTAAAACATAAATACGCGGCAAGGAAGCCGTATTACTTCTCTATACGCAATTTGATCTTGGTTTATCTTGACCTGTCAACAAGTCACAAGAAGATTTGTGGCTTAAGGTTCAAGCCATGGTACTGGTATAGAGTCTCTTACATTTTACTTCCTTTTTATGCTGTTGGTCGTCACAGAGGGCCCACACTTTATCACATCAGGTGGCTTTGTGTTGTCCGCGAATCTGCTACTTGCGTTACATTTGTGACAGTTACGAGCGCAATCTGGAGACCATTATCACATTGTCAAGTTGATCCTAGTCTATCCTGACCAGAGAGTCATAAGATTCTTGGCTTAAGGTTCAAGCCGTGGTATAGAATCTCTTACATTTTACTTCCTTTTTATGCTGTTGGTCGTCACAGAGGGCCCACACTTTATCACATCAGGTGGCTTTGTCTTGTCCGCGAATTCACTGCTTGTATAACACTTGTGACAGGTACGAATGCATTCTGGAAACCATTATCACATTGTCAAGTTGATCCTTGTCTATCCTGACCAGAGAGTCATAAAATTCTTGGCTTAAGGTCCAAGCCCTGTTATAGAGTCCCTTACATTTTATCTCGTGGAGTCCCTTATTTTACATTTTATTCTGTGCTGTTGGTCGTCACAGAGGGCCGACACTTTTGTCACATCAGGTGGCTTTGTCTTGTCCGCGAATCTACTACTTGCGTTACATTTGTGACAGGTACGAGTGCAGTCTGGAAACCAGTATCACATTGTCAAGTTGATGCTAGTTGATGACACCTGAGAGTCATGAGATTCTTGGCTTAAGGTCCAAACTATCTCATGGAGTCCCTTACATTTTACATTTTCTTTTGTGCTCTTAGTCGTCACAGAGGGCCCACATTTTGTCACATCAGGTGGCTTTGTCTTGTCCGCGAATCTACTACTTGCGTTACACTGACCTGTGATCGATTCATTACATTTGTGGTTTAAGATCCAAACTGTGGCATGGAATTCTTTACATTTTACATCCTTTCCGTGCTGATACCTATCACAGTTTCAGTTTGGTTTATTCTAGGCAAATGCCAACACTGAAGAGAGATATTCATCTGAATAATATTAACAAAAACTATTCATTTGCACCTTATTTCGTCCCGTTACCTGTCGCACATCAGTCTTTCCATAACTACATATCGTGCCATCCTCGTTCACAGCTTAACTGCCATCCACTTCCATTCTTACACAGCTCCCAAATCCTTTCTCTTTCTTCTTTCCATCTCTTTCTCTTCACAAGCTATTTGTCACAGAGGGGCCCATACTTTTGTCACACTAGCTGGCCCAGTCGTGTCTGCGAATCTGCTACTTACACTACTCTTGTGACAGGAACGGGTAAAAATAGAAGCTGTAACGCTATCACCACTTGCTATACAGCATAATGGGACTTTGATCTGTTGTAATGAGACAAGCGATTCATCAGCATGTGCAAAACCATAATGTGTTTCATCAATAATAAGCTGAGTAATGATTCAGATTCTTTATTTTTAGACACTATGCCAACGTTGAAAATACAAACACTGATAACAATCACTTCCGATACCAGGCCTTAAACTGCAACACTAGAACAACAGTCGAAACAAAACTAAAATCTAGTTCACATGCATTCCAACCTTACCCCTCCCTC
>JAWQUT010000372.1:598675-718618 GCA_033807755.1 Ellobium chinense | reverse complement strand
GGGGGGGGGGGGTGGGCAAGGGTTGGGGCTACATTGCACAGATAGGGAAATATTGTAATGATGCTATTTGAGGGTAAGGGGCTGGGAGTGACATGACATAGGACACGAGTCTATAAGAGATATAAATGTTGGGCGTGGGGGAGGGGGAATGATGGCTGGGGCGGTCCAATATCTGACGAAAAGTTATGATTTATTTATAAGACCAAAAAGAAAAAAAGAGGAGGNGGGGGGGGGGAAGAGGAGGAAGAGATTTGGCTTGTGCAGAGAGAAGATTGTGTGAGATCTTTACAGTAAATTCTGATGTTTTGGGTTTGAGAGGGGTAGGGGGGAACAGTGTGGATCATGGGAAGAGATTTTTTTTTCTCTTTCTGAATAGGGAGTGGGGAGAGGAGGCAAGGATAGTCGTGTGTATGCAGGTGTGTGTGTGTGCGCGCGTGCATGCGTGTGTACATTTGTGTTTGGCGGGCATGTGGAGAGGGGCGAGAAAGGGAGATGATTGTGATTATCTAGGAAATATGCTGATGGTATGCAAAGTACATCACTTACGTGTGAGTGCCTGTCTCATACGGCTTCCTGCTTGGTGGTCATTGTAATTGTGAACCGCAACCACCACCACTTACCGCAGGGTCGTTCTGGTTCCACAGTCTAGGAAGTTGATGAGGCAGGCGGCTGAGTGGGTTGAGGTGAATGGGATTTGTTTTATGAGGTGTTTCAAAAAAAAACAACCAAACAATTAACATTACAAGATGGTCTCTGAATAACTTGCATGATCCTTTAACAAATTTTTCCGAAGTTTTAACTGACTAAAAATAATTCAAAGGAAATTTGTTTCGTATAAAAATGGTTAACATCCATCAGAAAAGTATGACCAGGAAAAAAATATGAAAATCGCAGAGTGTCAGAATGATGGGTTATGTTGGTTAGGTCTCCTTTGACGTCAGTTTGAGTATGAATTAATTGACGTCATTTTAAGTATGAAGGGGCCGGCCCCCAGACAGTGGACTTCACTCATTGGCAGTATCGCCCATATCATACTCAAAATGACGTCAGTTCATACTCGAAGAAAACTCAACAAAGTAGCGATGCTTAACTTTTAGAAAAAATGAATTCATCAAAATGGCGGATGCTTCACATGATTGAAGGCAATGGCAAATTAGTATTTTTAAAGAGTTTCATGTGTTAATAGGCATCATGGTAAAGGAGTAACCAGACAGAAAAAAATATTGTAGATTTGATAGTCACAACACAGGTTCAAAGTGCCCCCCTCTTCTTTTGATAGCTGTTCTGAATTGGTTTCCAACTCATGGCTGTACATAGACTATAAGGTACTTTCCAGTCTTGCAGAAAAAAAAGAGTTGGGGGGTGGTTTTTTTTTTTTGGAAACACCATATATTTGAGGTTTGGAAGGCAGAAACCAGGATCATGACTATGACACTAACAAGACTTCATGACTGCAAAAATGCAAATGCCTCTGACTGAAAGAGGTGGAGAGGCATACTGAGTGAATTGATTATCAGCAGGGTTTTGATGTTACACAGTTTCTTGTTTCCTGTAATAATAAGCCATTACTTCAGGGAACATAACCAGTCAGTCACCATTGAATAAGGAGTAAAGATTTCCATTATTTGGAATGTTGTTTTGTTACAGCCTGTACTGGAACCCCACAGTTGCAAATCCCATCTATTCAAATTCCTTGCTTACTACCTGTTGGAGAACTCTGGTCTCATGCTTGGGGATAGAATAGAATAGAAATAGAATAACTCTATTCATTCTTGTCAGGAAATATGAGTTGGTCAGAAACAGAGAGAGAGAGAGAGAAAGAAAGAAAGAAATAGAGAGAGAGAGGCAGACACACACACACACACACACACACACACACATACACACACACACGATTGCGTGCGTACTCACGCAGACATGCATATTCTTGCACATGAACCCATTTGTACACGCACAGTTCTACATCAAGTTTCTGCCATGAAATCAAACGCCTGATGAAATTTGAGAATGTGAGATTATACTGTATTTATTTACATTTCATGTCACAGAAACACCTTTGTGTGAAAATGCATTCGACACAATCAGCACGTAACATGTTCTCTGTGAAACTGAAAGGCTATCCCTCTGTTGAATGGACCTTCCCATAATAATCTCTTGCGTGACTTCATTATGATAAGAACAAATTGCCTTGTGGTGCTAGCATGTGAGCTGTGAGCATTCACTTTTTTTTTTCTTGAAGGGTACTACAGCTGTGGAACATGCCATCTGTTGAGTAGGCATATGATTGTGTGGGAAGGCCTTATTATATGTCATGTTGTTGATGTATGAGTGAAATGGTGGGGTGGGGGGGGTGCTGGAAGATGAAGAAAGGGCATTTTTTATAATTTTTTTTCACTAAGAGCGGAAAATATGGATTGTGAATAGTGAAATAGTGAAATGTTAAAAGGATCATCGCTAGTGCATGACAGAATGCGAAGAATTACTATAAATGTGAGGGAATAGATTCCAGCACTTCAATAGATAGTGATAGTGTTGGAAGAGTTCCAAATGGATATTCTGATTTTAAACTTTGTACCAATGTCATTTTTCCTTTACAGCCACCTATATGAACTCCCGCAGTCATGAAGAATTCATACTTTTTTTTTTTTGGTCCACATTCCATGCATAATCCTATTCTGCACAATCTGTCATTTCACTCTGTTGTACTAACAGTTCAGACAATCACCTATTATTGTCCAATTCAGAACCAGCACCTTGCTAGGAGACTGAGTTAATGGGATATAATGGGATGGTGCATTTGTGTGTGCCTTGCAGTTTGGGTGGGAGGGAGGAAGTGGGAAGGGCTGGGGAGGGAGGCGAAGAGGGCAGAGGATTGCCGGAGGGAAAATACTGTATTTGTGGAGACCACCTCTCCTGTTTTTAGTTACTTTTTCTGTTTATCTTCTAAACCTGTATATAAAGTTCAAGATGAAGATATTTATAAGGCATTAGCCAATACAATTCAAGTTCGCTTTATAAATATACCAGAAAAGTGTGAGCTCTTCAGTTTCCAATCTTCTCGTTCCTCTGGGAGACCAGTAAAATATTTCTTCTGTAGCCAGTGACAAGAACATTTTCACTGCCAAAACTTCCTCAATATTATACATCATCAGCTGTACATTTTTGTATATGTCATTATATTATGATGAAGCTGGTTTGACAGAAATTGATAGCTATCTCAAGAGCCACTTCAGCACTAAATATACACAGAATCTCATAACATTATCATAGAGAATTGTCAGTCCTTGGATTTTTTCCTTCTGTCTGATAATTTGGTACAAATTACCCCTTACCATGAAGCTTACACAATACAGACATGCATACACTGAGATACACATACAAGAAGTTTGAGACTAAAGTAGTCTGGAGAATCTCAGGCTGGTGTAAGAACTTTCTGATGTTTTCACTGAGTTATTCAATGAAAGCTGCTAGTCTGATGTAATCTTACTTGCTGACAGGAGATCTCATTGTCTGCTTTCTGAATGCATCTCGAATGAAAGTAAAAATCTTTTTTCCTTTGTGTGTTAACATTCTGTATCTGTGGGTAGAGTTTACCTCTATACAAAGTAACGTTGCAGAATCAGTTCATGAATGATCAGGAGAAACTTGATTGGTAAAGAAACCTTAAACACGGATGTTGCCGTTTAAAGGTAGAGTTCACAGAAGAAACTTTAATAAATTCAAATGAGCTACAAATATATCTATAACATTGTCTAATTTTAAGAAGCATGCACTTGCCAACTGTGTAGTAACGAAACAATCCAAATTGAAACGAAGAAATTAGTTTAATAAAATTTTCCATCCTCTATGTGGATCTTCTTCAGTATCAAATGTCTAATTTGTCTAGTTGTTATATTCCATAAACCAAGTCAGATGCAAATTTTGGTTTGATTTTGTTCAGAATTTTTTGTCTGGTTGTGAAGACATCCAAATTCATGTGAGAACTAAAAAATTTAAGCAATTTACAATTTTATGGGAAATCCCATATCTTTTTGCCAAGACAAAGGCTGCATGCAATTTTCTCTTCTTTAATCTGAACTTTGTTTGAGTGGAATATAAACTCAACATGTGTGATAAGTCAGGAGCAAGTAACACAGATGACATGTCCAGTATGTTGTTTGGTCACCTAGTGCTTTGCTTGAAATACTTCTCTTATCTGGCCTCATCCTTATGTGTAGCAAGCTTGAAGCTTGTGGACAGTCTGAGATCAGATGCCACCAGCAAATTTTGTAATTGTAAAATGGGTATCTGGCTAAAGGCAGTGGAAGATATTGTCAGAATGCTATTGATCAGTGCCTGTAAATGGCAGCGACACTGTCTGTTCCCCAGGAAGTTGAGAAATTTCTAGAATGATCAAGCCTGCTGGGATAATAAAAGGGTGAAATGGTGTGAGCAGGCATAAGCCTGAATATGAGATTTATAAACTGCATTATTGTTATTATTACTGTCACTGATTTTCACTGCTATGTTAGTATAGTCACCCAGTTGGATTTGTTATTAATGTTACTTTTTGTTTTCTTCCCAGCTCATGTGAACAACGACGCTATTGTGGCAGAAAATCTGGATCGACTTGGTAATATTGCCAAGACCCGGGAACATGAACAAGAAATTGGTCAGTTTGTGTACATATTTTTCAGTAATTTCCAAGCAGGGATTTATGTTTATTATTTTTTTTTTGTTGTTTTCAATCGTGAAAAGCTATGCGGAGAGTGTAAATATAGTCTAGCTGGAATGAGAGGTGCAGTTCAATTTTAATATCTTGAATTCTATGGACTCCTTTGGAAAATATAACATGAGGAGGTATTACAGGTTGTGAGGTGAATATAGTATGGAAATATTAGAGCTCAGTGTTGAAGCTTTGCAATGAGATTGCAGAAAATTTGAAGTTGTGTAGTTTTGCTGTATAAAAGAAGGAAAGGCAAGGAAAGGAAAGGAAAGAATAGAAAGGAAAGGGAAAGAAGGATATAGTAAGAGAAGGTAGGAAGGCTGGAAAGAGATAAAGAAAATGAACAGGAAAAAGAATAAGTCACACTAGGAAGGAATAGAACGGATAGAGAAAGAGGGATATAGACAGAGAAGGTAGGAAGGCAGGAAAGAAATAAAGAATGAGGAACAGGAAGAAGAATAAGTCATACTTACTGCACTCCTCAGAACCTGTGTGTGTAGTTAAAATGTGTTTTGTTCTATCCCTTTCAGGTGATGCATTCCTTAAATTCTCACATGTGGCCAAAGAGCTTTCATCTATGATGAAAAATATGGTGAGTGGTTGGATTTATTTACATAGAAAATCTTTACATATACATTTTCATTAGTCCACCCAGCAGCTACGTCGGTAACTAGCCAGAGGCAGAGATAATTATTGTCCAGATGATGGTAATCAACATTACCAAAGATTGCAGCAGCACTGTCCGAGTCCTTGTAGTTCAGGGAAATTATTAGATGATGTCATGCGCTGGAGTAGCAATGACAGTAACGATAAATTTAATTAGCCCCAACGGTGTCCCATGATATATCAGCTAACAGGAACAGCAGGGTTATTAACAATTCATTCATTCATCCATACCACACTGCCATTACTTCCACATGCTTCCCATACGCCTCTCTCTCTCTTTCTCTCTCTCTTTGATTTATTATCTAAACACATGTTAATGATGAACATCTGCACATATTATAAAGAGGAACTCTTTCACAAGAATTTTCCTACTTTGCTCATTCATGGTCACAAAATTTGCAAATCCAGGGCGCACAGGTCTGTGGAAATATTCTGAAACAATTTTATTTAAATATCTTAGGTACATTTTTGAATCAGTATCTTGCTCCAGCAGTTGAAAACAGTGTAATTCACATTTTAGAGAACACAGATTTGACACATAAGAAGGAGGCCATTTCCTTTGACATCTGGGTGTGTCAATGAGAAACATTTTTTGATGCATTAAACTAAATTCTGGAAAGAAGGCGCAGAACCTCATGCTGCACAACTTTCATATGCACCCTCTATTGTTGTGGTGTACTTTCAACAGACAACACCCCAAACTGAAGGGTTCCTGGGCCTGCTTGTATATAATAAGTTGCAAGATGGCAGCACAACAGCATTACTACTGAGGACGCTAAAAGCATGTGTGGGTTGTGTTTAACATGAGTGGGTTGTGCCCACGTAGTAAACATGTTAGCTTTTTAATAGTTGTTTGATTGTTTGTTGTGCATTTTGAACAGATGGATGGACTGAACAACATGGTCCTGTTTCCATTGGACTCATTCCTGAAAGGCGACCTGAAGGGGGCTAAAGGGGACCTGAAGAAACCATTTGACAAAGCATGGAAGGATTATGAAGCAAAATTGTAAGTACAGATATCAGCAAACCCTTGTACCATAGTTTTGATGTTTTTGCACGACATCCGTAACTAGGCTCTGATGAATTTGAAACAGCAAAACCGTTCCATATAATGCACATGGTAATATCCAGGGATTTTCCCACCTAGTGCTTGGTTCAGGATGAGGGGCAGAGGGAGACACAGAGAAAGCATACATGAGAGAGTTCATAGATAATGATAAGATCTAGGGACTGTCCTTAGGGCTACAAAAGCTAAACCAAGCACAAGGTGCAAGAGTCTGTGGATATTGCAATGGACACAGACTGAGACTTGCAACAAAATGGTGGTTTTGAATTAGGCAGGAAGAATTTGTTTTGATTTCAAGTATTTGATATTGAAAGTGGTTCACAACACCTGCAAAGAACTTATGGCCTGCCTGGGCTATGAAAGGAGAGGAGAGGCGAGATGGGACACTTTACTGATTTGAATACAATCATTCGTCAGTCACAGGCTTCATATCAGAGTGCTATTTTTCCTATTTCTGAAGGAAAGGATTTTATACTTCATATGGACTTTGTGGGTCACTAGTTTACTGTCCTTCTGAACGTAACGATAAAGAAAATTGATATAAATACATTAGTGAAGGAAATAGGAAAGCCGTATCTGAGTCAAGACTGTCCATGGCAATGATCAGATGGCACAGCTTTAAGAAGCTCATCTAGCTGACCATGTAGATCTGTCTGGGCAACTGATATGTTGTAGAAACAAGAATAACAATAACAAATAAGTTTATTTAGCTCAGACATGTTGTAAATAAGCAATACAATAGCAATGTTCTTAACTATTAATTCACTCGCTCACTCATCTAAATCGCTCTTCAGTCATTTGCTCACGCGCCCAGTGCTACTCTACCCTCTCTCTCTCTGTCTCTCTCTGTCTGTTTCTCTCTCTCTCTCTCTCTCTCTCTCTCTCTCTCTCTCTCTCTCTCTCTCATACATACATTCATATCCGAAGGCTCATGCCGATATTTTCACAAATTATTCTTCATATTAATCATGTGCATGTAGTGTCAACATTTTGTTTAGAATCTTATTCTGTTCTAATGAAATTATTGGACATTCCTGAGGTTCATAACATTCATAATCAAAAAGTTAAGTAGTGAAAAAAAAAACAAAAAACAACTGATGATTGAATAGCTAAGTCTCTTCATGAGAAAACAAATGCATGTAATCCATTTTTTTTTTTCAAATGTCATTTTTGCTGCTTATGGCATTATATATCAGCACTGATAAAATCAAGGTGAAGTACATGATTAAGGAAACTGCTGTCTCCACAGTTCCAAAACAGAGAAGGAGAAGAAGAAACAAGCTCAGGAAGCAGGGATGGTGAGAGCTGAGATTTCTGGGGCGGAGGTAGGTAGTTTTGAGAATGGGAATTTCCGAAACGTGAGAGTGAGTTTTGTCTGGAATGATGTGAACAGCTCTGCGTGTTGTTATTTTTTTGCCCTCTCTTTTCATGAACCATGTGTCAGAAATATGCAAATGTCTCTTGCATTATTTTTTTTTTAATATAGAGTTAGTTTTCTGACATAAGAGAATTAGTTTTCTGCTAAATGAAATTTGTAATATTGTGCTTGTGGTGAAAGAAAGGGAAAATAAGAATGGAGGAAATGGTTGACGTTAGGGTCATTTCAATGTGTAGTTGTAACTTATGGACTTCTCAGCGTTTTCAATTAAAAGTTGGTTATATAGGGAAAAGGGATGTTGCAGGCACATGGATTCAGCTGGTCAAGACATTTGCAGATACAATAGAATTTGATAATAATGGTGTGGTTATGATGTTATGGTTTTTACTGTGTCCCAAGCTGGGGTATGAAGTAACCTGAACTGCCCTCTCGTGGTTGATAACATTTAGACTTGATGAAGGTGATTCTATGTAGCATTTATTTGCCAGGTTAAATGATTAGGGGAAGACATTTTCCTTCTCCCCCCCCGTCATTAATTTGAGGTGAAATTTGTAAAATGTTAGCAGAATTTTAGGTTTTTCCCAAGTAATGTCAACTCATGAGTGCAAGAAAGAAGGGGAAATTGGCTTGTGTTCAGTGTATTTTTAAAGCGGCTTTTAAAAGGTAAGAGGTGAATCCTGCTGTCTGGAGAAAAAATTGCTGTGTAAGCACAGCTGATAGCTTCTGCTAAGAAGCCTGTTTCCACAGTTTCAAACAATTTCAACACCACATCAGCTGACAAACCACCTCATTCATGCAAGACTCATCCGAGGGTGAGGCAGTTATGCTGTGACAGGTGGATTTTCCGCCCTTCTTGTCTTGTTTTAAAGAGGCACGTTACTATGTGGAATTAAATGAAATGAGGATTTAGACTGTGCTTGACACAACCAAGTTTTCTTTGAGAAAAGTGCTTGTTGGAAGTGGCCCCGCTGTATGTTTACCCGACTGTAGTAAATTTTCTTCCTCCTATGTTGAGGTAGTTCAAAGAAAGCTCACTTATATCCTTCCACCTTCACAATCCCACCACTCCTGTCTGCACTTCCGCCCACATACTTCACCCTTACAACTTCACCCTTACAACGTTTGTGGCAGTTTTGGATTCTTATCTCAGCAATGATAACAGTGGTGGTTTGGGAGATACCAGTAATGATAAAAAGAAAAAGTGTTGGGATGAATGAATTTCATATATTTTCCCACCCTGTGTTCTTGCAGCTTGCAGAAGAAATGGAAAAGGAGAGGAAAATATTTCAGTTACAGATGTGTGAGGTAAGTAATATCCCAAGGGTTTGCCACAGACTAGGAAGTATGGAAAAAAGATCATGGAAGATTGCCATTGGCATTTCCAGGTCTGAAACGTACTTAGTAGTAGCAAAAATGGCCAGCTGTTATAAGAAAGTCATAGAAAATTAAAAAATGCTACATTGATATTCATTTTTTATCTTTTTTTGGCTCAGATTGGTATACTGCCTTTAGGTGTCCAGTAATTGTGCTGAGGAATAGTTACTTTGAGTGTTACAGTTTTGATGGATGTATGTTTATAGATTATTTGATGGATTTGTTCAGCTACCTTTTGTGTTTACTGTGTGACAGACCTCTGGGAGGTCATTGCTCTCAGCAATACTTTAACTGATCTTGTCTTGGTCAGCTGCCGGCAGACCTTTGGTACCAGCTCTTTGTTACATTGATGTTCATAATTTTGTTTGGGATCTTTCTCACTCGTAGTGATGACAGTGAAAACTTGTCAAAGAATGCATTAATTTGATGTGACTAAAAATTGTCATGTGGTGATATTAATTTTTGTTGCTATCATGGAAACATATTTTTTATCACGACTGTGACAACTCTGTTTTCTGGTTTTTTTTTGTGGAAATGTATTGGTCAGTTTTTATTAACTCTTCATCTCCCCAAATTTCAGTTCTTTTTGCTGCGACATCTTTTCACATTATATTCTAAACACACGAGAATTTTTCATGGCTAAAACGTAGTTTAAGATGGAAATGGAGTAGTCTGTAGAACCATCCACTACGAGTCTGAGAAGAAAAGATGAATAATAATTTCTGGCACATCAGCATGATGACAACCATATTATAATGGCAGTCAGGGTCTACTGACACATTTTGTGACATAACCCAAAGTAGTTTAAAGCTTTTGAGGTATTGTTAACAAGATTCCATTTCACAGTGGAAATCTGTACTGCAACATTTGGGTATCCCGCATTAAAAATTCATTCTTTGCAGTAAGTTATGGTATTGCTGTGATGTAGTAACTTTCTAGAAACTCTTGTGCATTCAGTTTGACAAGACGCCCTGTAGGTGATATCTAATGCTTTCATTAAGAAAAATTCCTTCTCATTTCAATATTTGATTACTGTAATCATGGTTCCTGCTTGTCCTTTGCACTGTTTGATTGCTATTTTTAACCCAGACTTTTTTTCTCCTCCATATGCAGTATTTGATCAAAGTGAATGAAATCAAGACCAGGAAAGGTGCAGATTTGCTTCAGTCACTGTCCGAGTACTATCAAGTACAAGCAAAGTAAGTGTAGTTGTAATAAGATAAGACAAGATATAGCTTTATTTTCCACATGAGGCACATCTGTTTTGGTTCCATCAAAACAGAAAATCCAGTACAAAAGCACTTAATTAGACATATCAATGTAATAATTGATGGCACTTGTATTGTGATTAGGGCATTGTGTGCATGGTTTGAGGACTGTAAGATTTAATTGATGGAATGTATTATGGACATAATGACTTTTGGTGTGATGACTGTTATTTCATGGAAGGAATGTGATAACGGTGTGATCATTGTAAGATTTCATGAATTGGGTGTCCCATCAGCTATTCCAGTAACTGCTTATACCACAGTCATGTCAACCTAGGTTAATTCCCCATTCCTGGAATGAGATTACCATGACTTAGTGGCAAAGTTTATGTGGTAATGGTGTGATCATTGTAAGATATCATGAATTGGATGTCCTCTCACGTACCAGTAGCACCTTATACCACAGTCATGTCAACCTAGATAAATTCTCCATTCTTTGAATGGGATTGACATGAATTATTGGCAAATTTTACCCAACAATAATTAAAGGCAGTAGTCTATTGATCCCGTTATTAAAGTGAGAGAGACACGAGAAACATACCCGAGACAACAGGATACCAAATTCATGATTTCATAAATACATTCTTGGACTGATTTCTAATAGACTAGTAGTGATATATGAAAGGAGGAAGAAGGGCTGGCTGGATTTGTGTCTGTTTGTGATGTGTGTTTGTGTGTGTGGTTTACAAGTAGTTATAGTTTAATATTACCACTGTGTTTTGTATTGTTTCAATGATGAAGGCAGGTTTCTTAAGTTACCTTTATGGCTGACGTTTGTGGATTACAGAGTATCATGACAGTATTAATGGTATCATGACATTATTATTGGGTGTAACCATGTCCTTGCCAATGTTTTGCAGCTTCTTCCGAGATGGTTTACGGACTATCCAGCACTACCATGACTTTGTAGAGGAACTGTTGAAGCAGCTGCACAAGATCAGGCTGAGACAGGATGCGGAGAAGAAACAGTTGGTGGAACTGAGGGATGCTTTGAAAAACTCAATGACATCCTACAAAGAGGTGAGAGATCACTTCGGATTTGTCAAAGGGCTGTATGTTTCTAAAGAATGGGTGGGTAGGGGGGGAGGAGGTGTGGCACGAGGCTGTGAGAACGTCTCTGCACCATTCATGTTTTCAGGTTTATGAAGAAGGGGTGGATGGGAGGGTATAGGGAGGAAATTCGGCTCAGATTATTTGTGAACTCTGCAATCCAATTATTATACCTGATTGAATCTTCTGTATTTATTATAGAAAGATATTGAAAATATCAGGAAGATTACTTGATTGTTTCTGAGAATAGAGATACATGCAGACTGAGTCATATCTAATCCATGTGGAACAGCAGAAAGTTTCGAGAATTTATGAAAAGTGGGTGAAATTCCTTCACGCTTCATTTTTGCAGTAACTTTTACTGGCCCTAGAATTTGCAAATAGCTACAGTATGCAGTTCTTGTGTTTGAACGGTACGTCTGGGAGTTTTGTTTGACATTTTCTTGTAAAAATTCTCGGAGCCTCAGACAATTTTTTCCACATCTTGTTCTTATTCTTCTGAAGTTTCTCTCATGTGGTAGTTAAGACTGCCCATCACCCATTAATTACCGTGGAATCCAGGTTTTATCCTTCTTCGTTCTTCTTTCTCTTCCTCACAAAACTATGCCACCGCACAGACCAATCGGTTTTCAGGCTCTGGATGGGTACTTGATAGTTTTCTTTCTGTGTTTGTGTATTTGTGCTGCACTCTTTGAGTTTTGTGGTCTTGTTTGTGCTAGTTCAGGTATTGTAGTGGAATCTTGATATAAGTATTCATTTAATAGGTATACTTCATTTTTATGAATTTAACATGCATAGATTTATTATTATTTGTCAGTTCACAAGTTAGGTGATTCTCAATAATAAGTACACCTCAGTAATGAGTATACAGAGACACTTCCCATGTACCAAGGCATACTTAATATTGAGGTTCCACTATGTATGTCCAATAGACTGCAATAAGGCTCTTCCATTAGAAAGCCTTTGTCATAACCCATGTGGTGCAATGATACAGTTAATTCTACCTGACCGCTCACTACGCTTGAATGCGATAACTCATATATACGCATCTTCTTGCCGAGCACTGAGTGTGGCGGTTGAATTTTACAGCCTACTGTTAGCTGATCGACTGGCAGATAACACACAGAACAGTCATTGTCCATAACAATGGTCACGCAGCTAGTGGGAGACTGGACTTGGAAGTGTTTCGCGCGTTGAGAGTTAAGATCAGGGGGTCAGAACTGTATAACATTGACTTACAACACAGTTTTGCTGTACATGATGCCATTATTATTATTTTCTATTACTGACCACAGAAATCTCAGAACAAAAGCATTTGACTAGAAGTGCCTTTTTAGCAGTCTGTCATCATATGTAGTCCCAGACATCGTATGTGTTCCAATTTGCATTAACCCTTTGAATGCTGATTTATATTTGTTTTGAGAATGGGTACTTAAAATTGTCAGAATGTAAACATAGCTTGCATATTTTGTGATATATTTATTAATGACATCATGTGATATGAAATAAATATGAAATTGTAGGTAATCTAAAAGAATATAAGCCACCACATATCATGACATGTCAGGTTTTTCCGCAGTGATTGCCAGAACATCAACCAAAATTAACAAACTTGGTGGTTCATTGCTCTCCTCCACAAAACTATCTTTGTGAATCATAGCACTTAAAGGGTTAAGGAAATTATTTCAGATTCAGAATTCCATTTGGTGAATGGAAATAGTTGTTTTTGAATTTTTCTTTTTTTTTTAACTTCTGCACTGAGAGGTGGACTGGAATAAGATATTTATCAGTTGGGATTGTGACATTTATTCTTATTTGAAAATGTTTCATTTTAGTTATTTGTGGCAATATTATTTTCATGTGACAGTAATGGTGCCTCATACATTATCATGTCATATTTTGATTTGTGCATCTTTGTGTTTATAATTTGTTCGGCTTTGTTTTTATGTTTGATTATGTTGTGGTGATGATGATGATTGCAATATTGGAACATAAATGTTTTATCAGGCCCCCTATCTCCTTCTTCCATCCTCTCCTCTCTTCCCCCATNCCCCCAAAAAAAAATCCCCATTTACAGACTCAATAGAATTCCTAACAGATTTCCACTAAGATAGAGAGAACTTTTGGGAAACAAAAATTGGATTTTAAAAAAAAATATTAAAAAAAGTGCATTTTAATTTATACAATCAAGCAGGTAGATAATATGATAAGGCAGTTCTGAACTGAACAGGACCTGTATGTTGGATTTTGTTGTATGAAAATTTTGTCATCAGCTGCTGCCATCCCTAGTAGTTTGCCCTTCCCTAGGCAGGGGAATCCCCTGGTGTTTGGGAGATTGGAGGGAATGATAACACAAGTCTGTACTCTTTGTGACACATGCCATACAAGCAGTCTGTAGCACTGTGCCATAAATTTATGCTCAAGTTTAAAAGTTTTAGAGTGTCAGGAAGTCTGAGAGCCGAAACACTTGCTAGACCGGAATATCTTTCTCTGAAGATCATCTGTTGCCTCGCTCTCTGAATAAGACGGTTTTCTGTCTCTGTATCTGTTTGGATGTTGCTTACTGACTGTAAAATCTAGAAGCACCATCTCAAAACGAAACAACAAGTAATTTTAGTTTTCTATGTGTTCATCTGTACAGATGCATCAAAAATAAATATTTTAGCCACACTCTTCATTTTTAGCCAACAGAAACAGTCACAAGTAGCATTGATCATTTTGTTCCGCTGTCACCTTTACTGCACCCCCTTTTCATTTTACAGATGTGAATGATTAGGCTGTTTGCTGAGTTATAAGTTTTTAATTGCTTGGATTTCAGTTTCAAAGAAAGGCAGCTTTTTATTTGTGATATGAATGACAGAAATAGGCATGCAGTTTCTGTATTTGTTTGTTTTTTTTTAAAGCATTATCATTATTATTTTTGTCATGCATTATGCTTTTGATTCCTGTTTCCAGTATGCAGTGTGAATGTTTTCAGTTTAATTCATCATAACTTGATATATAGTGTTGCTATATTGTCATTAATATGGCATAAGGGGAATGAAAGCTATCCGCCTCAGTGCTACACAATGGATGTGATACTCACCGCATGTGTAGAAAGTCACTTTATCTCTAATGATATTTGTAATAAGCAACTGTCTCCTCATGTGGTGAACATCACTTTTGTGATATGGCATAGGGGAGAAAGTGTTTGTGTGCTATACTAGTGACAATATGTACTTCACAATTTCTGCCTGTCTCAGTTTGAACAAAATTTCTGCTGGTCTCTATTCTTTACCACCTTACCATTGTTATATCATAAATGAAGGTGGTAAATATTTCATTTCTCTAGGCAAAGAGTGGGTTTATAAGTATCAGGTTTAAGCATTGCATAAAAAACTATTTTTGAAATGGCTTCCACACTTTGGCCCTCATGTTAGATATTTTTATTTTGAAAGCCCTTTATATATTTTCAACAATTAATATCAATTTTCAATAGTATAAATTTGCTTTAAAATAACTTTTCTTTGTCATTGCCCTACTAAGGATCATTTCGAGGGAAAATCAGATGATGAATATCTTCTCTATTCTGGCTAAGGTATCCCCTACTAATATAATTTTGGGTCATCAGGTACTTGACTGGTCTGCAGTTTAAAGGAACAAGCATAGATATTTGCTTCATGGTCTAAAAAATTCACATTATTGTTCCAAAAACTTTAAACCACATACATTTTCCTTCTCCTTGACCATTTTTAAGAAAATATTGTTGGAACAGTTGAATTTTCACCTTCTGTATGCCATCATTACTCAAGCTGCATGACATCATAAAGTAAGAAAAGCTAGTCGATAATTTGTGTCAGCGCATGCACAAGTTGGCAGCTAATCTATTTTATATTTTGATGTCATACAGCAGCAGTATGGAAATCCTAACATTCCTTCGATGTTTCCTCAGAAACTGTCCTAGGTGACAAGAAAAATTCATGTGGTTTAAGTTTTATGAAAAAAAAATGAATGTGGACTTACTACGCTCAGAAGCAAATAGCTACCCCTATCCCTTTAATAATAAAACTTTGTCACTGGCTAAAAACTATGTTCATGTTATCTCTACCACACTTGTTTCTTCTACTCACCCATCAAAACATCTTTCTCATAGGCTCCCGTCAACTCAACTCCTGCTGGGTACAGTTTACACCAGCTGTCGGGAGATAAGTCACATGGGTGTGAGAAAACAGGCAACCTGCTTAAAAAGTCAGAAGGGAGAATGCGGCGGGTGTGGCAGAAACGGAAATGTGTTATACGGGATGGATGCATGTTCATAAGCCATCATGACGTGAGTATGGGGGAAATGGTAGAGGAAGGGAAGGAGGAGAGGAAGAGAATAAAGGAAAATAGATGAGTTTGGTGGGAGAAAGAAATAAAGGCATGCTATCAAAGAAATGCATTTGAAGATATAGTCAACTTCGTTTAAGCACAAATTCTTGGAGTCATGGAAAAAGCAGTTGAAAGGAGTTGTGATTATCCATTGACATTATAAATGGAAATATAGCATTTTGATTTTGTAGAAGGAATTGCTGTTAAGCAAAAGTTGCAGAGATCCAGATTGCTATTAAGTGATGCAGAAAGTATGATTCATGACTTCTATAGTACTCCTAGATTGCACTATGTTGAAGGATCCAAATTTGATTGACTTTCCATATTATTTCAATTTCATCATTTGTGTTTTATGATTTATGGATTATATTTTTTTGTTTACGTTTGTCTTCAGGAGAGTAAAGACCCAGTGAAGTTGAATTTGCTCACATGTCAGGTCAAGGTAAGAGGATGTCAGAAACAAAGGAAAAGATTTGATGATGAGAGTAAAGTGAAAGACTGGATAGGAATTTGAAAACATAAACACTGATTGAAATCCAGTTACTAAGACCTGTTTCACTCAGAGTAATATAGACAAATGCTGGCTGAGCTCCCATGTCTTCATGTCTGAAAATTTAACTGTTACTAAACTCTTGCTATAACAGTGAACCTGTACATAAGCCTTATCTGTTTGGACGAGTAGCTGATAGATTGGTGAGTTTATCAGTATATGTGTATTTCCTTTGTGTAAGCGAATGAACCTAATATTTTCCACTGTTTCATGAACATAGTTTTTTTTTTTAAAAATGAAATAATTCCATGCAAAAATATTTACCAGAAAATGTGAATTTGGCATGAGTTTTGTGATAAACTTTGGCAATAAGTCCCAGTGATTTTAGTAGAAACTAAAATTCTATTTGAACTGTGGTATCAAAAGTGTTACCGTCGTCACACTAGAGAAGAAGCATCTCTCATAAGATTAGAGACACCCTATTATCTGAACTATTATTATTGTTACCGCCATGATATATTGTCAGTGCAGATGTATAGTAAATTATATAATGAGATCATATAGCCTTATATTGGCACAGACAATAAAATGTAATGCTAGCTAGCATGCCACTGACAAACATTCAGTTGTTAACAAACTGGGCAGGATTTGCTGGACTTGCAGTGAAATGTAATTTTTCTCTTTTGCAGCTGGTTCCTGATGACCTCGGGAAGAAATGTTTTGATCTGGTTTCATCACTCAGTAAGTAATAATTTGACGTGTCAAATTTTCAAACATTCTGGCATTGTCAGTATTGGGAATATTGGGTGAAAAATGATCTTATATCTGATGGCGTTGGATACAAGCTTTTACTTCTGTTTTGAGTTTGACTTAACACTGAAAGCTGGTGTTGTCATTCTTAAGTATCTTTTGCCCACATAGTAATTCTATATAAGTAATGTGGGTATGCACTGTTTTCTGTTACTAGTAAGATTTTTCTTAACCTTTTGACGTATGCTGTTGACCTGCGCCATACGTCATGCTAAAGCACTGTTTTGTTTTGCCTATATCTGGACACAGTCACACTTTTGAACCATGAGATTTAGTTCCTCTGAAAGCCAGTTGTTTCTGTTTTAAGGGGAATGATGACACAAGGGGGAAATACTTGTAGCAGCGAATGGGTTAATGATGGGATCTGTCATTGTTTTCTAAATTTCTGTCCTGACTTCCTTTTCCTGCCACAAGATTTAGTATAATCTTATGACAACAGAGGCGAAACACTGTGGAGTGTTTTCTGTGTAAATGTCTGCATTTAAAAGTATTTATGTTTTTGCTTGTCTTTGTTTCCCCCAGTTCTGTGCATCATCTGTTTTTCTTTTAACAGACAACAGAACTTATCACTTCCAAGCAGATGAACCTAAAGAAATGGATGCGTGAGTACTGATCAATTTTGTTGTGCAGTCTAGTTGAGTTCAGTGTTGGTACTACCGAAACTATGATGTGATCTTAATGAGTATCCTGGGGGTATTAAAAAATATTTTTTTCTTCAGAGGCTACGGATGCAATAAAAATGGCACACAAGCATTGCACATCTGAGACTCACTCCACCTGAAAAAAAAACACGCGGGGCCTTGCAACCAAACATGGAACCAACCTCCTTTCAGTTGTTCTTTGGGAACTTGGCCAAGTCATGCCCTTCTCAAGACAGTTCTGAGTTTCTTGGCTTATTAAGAAAATGTCTTTCTCAGTTTGTCATTGATCGTACATTTATGAACATCTGTTTGTCAAAGTTTTATGTAACCGTTTCTAACATCATTTCCCATCAATGCCTTGTCAGATATATCATAATCATATTGTTTGCAGCAGATCTGTGCATTTCTCATTAATGAAGTGAATTTCATTATACTGTATGTGCATTCTTACACCAGTGTCAACATATTTGTAACTTTATTTTTCTCCATTAGATGGATCTCAGTACTCAACAATGCAAAGGAAGAAATTCTCATGAAAGCGTTCAAGGACAGCTCTACCTCTTCAGGTCTTAACCAGAGTGTGAGAGAACTGACCTCTAGCATAATGGACAGGATACGACGGTTGCCTGGCAACAAGTATTGCTGTGACTGCGGGGCGCCAGGTAAAACATACTAAGATAAAGTCACTGTGCTCTGTATTTGAATGTTTGAGTTCACTGTGATTATGGGGCTGCAGGTAAAAGTGATCACTAACACAGTTTGTTTGACCGAGTTATAGTTTTTCAGTGTATCAGCATGATTCGGCTATACTGCACCTTTCTGGTTGTAAAACTAAACTATTGGGTAGAATTTTCATATCAGTTTTGCCCAGACAGCAGCCACTAGGCCTATTCTTTTACAATATTTAAACTATCAAATTTTTGAAGGTGTGCACAGTCACTGCTTTTCGAATTTGAATGTTTGAGATCACTAGCAATATTATAGGGAATATTGCTGTGTAATTCTAAGTTCATAATGAATGAGGAAAACAGAGTGAAGTTTTTTTTTGTTTAAGGACACTACGGTGCAAACCATCCAACTCAAGAGCTGAACCCAAACCTATTTAAGTCTTTAGACTGTAAGAACAATTCACAGTGTCACAATCTGCACGGCCATGTCACTCCAAAACACTCTTGATTTCAATATTTTGGCACTGAAATGACTGTTCTTGTCAACATGATAATCATTCTCAGATCCTGAGTGGCTGTCTATCAACCTTGGAGTGGTGATCTGTCTGGAGTGCTGCGGCATACACAGAGAGCTTGGTGTACATATATCCAGGACACAGAGCACGGTCATTGATGAACTCGGCACCTCACAGTTATTGGTAATTTGACAGTATCTGAGTCTCATCAGGGCTTCTTATCAAAGAGGTTCCCAATGTGGGGTCTGTGTACCCCAAGGGGTATATCAAAAAATTTCAAGGGGTAGGCAAAGAGCATATTATGTCAGTAAACATATGGCTTTATGGATGGCTTCATTTCACTTGATTAAGACCAGGTTTATTACTTTAAGACAAGGGTATTTGGGATCACATGATGGTACCAAGGGGTAGACTAATCAAGAAAGGTTGGGAACCCCCTCAGTAGCACATGCTGTTCTGCTTTCCTCTGGCAGCCTGAAATGAGAATCGATTGTAATTTTAGATGTATGGGGCATTTCCTCACATAATATCTTAAAAACAGTAAATCCATCGTTTAGAAAATGGTGAATGTGCCATGTAGCAGAAGTTGAAGGTAAACTGTTAGGGTCACTTTGATAACTTAGCCCTGGTTGCAGTTCATTAGGATTGTTAAAGGAGGGCACCGTTTCCCACAGTAGTTCTTCTTTTTCATCTTCTCATTGTGCTCCTTCCCCACACAGTTGAGCAGCATTCTTTCCTTCTCGTCATTGTTATCACTTTATATTTTGATGCCTTACCAAGAGGCTGTAATTGCAGAGGCTGATACTGTGTGGAATTGTAGTGGGTAAGAAAAAGAATTATAGTGGGTAAAAAAACATTTTAATTAGGTTTAGCAATCAGGTTGTATATAAGGGATATAAGTGATATTAGCTAAGTGATATTAGCATTAGAAATAGGGATGACAGATGGACCATGAAGAGAAGATACCACTGTGTTTTTAAACTCATGAAATTCTTGCTCCAGCTCAGATGTAAAATAACAGTTAGGAGTTTATTACTGTTTCAGTATTGTAAGATTTTTATAGTCAGTGTATACCATTCCATTTTTATTTCAGCTGGCTAGAGTGATTGGCAATGCAACCTTCAATGATATTATGGAGGCAACCCTTGACCCTAATGACACATCACACAGTATAAAACCTAAGCCCTCTAGTCACATGTAAGTTGGCATATTACCTTTGTGCATGCAACCATTGATACACTGGGTAAAATCTGTTGTATTTTTTCTTTCCTCCTGAATGCAATTGCCATGCTTGTTTTGGTCCCTGACTCATCTGTGGGAATCAGTTGGCTATAAGAAGAAGCCTGGTTATAATTCCATAAGAAAAGTTGCCGGTAAAAAGTTAAGTGGTGAGAGATACAATTTTCAGAAAATTGTCGAAAAATTTGAATTTTGGGGAATAGGCTCAGAATTCTTCCTCATGAAGTGTATTGATTTTCTGAGATTAATATTAAAATATCGAGCAAGGAACTGAACTGTTGCTATGACCAAGTGAAGAATGTGAGTAAAAGATTCTGCTGTATAAGAGTTGGTATCTTATATTGTCAGTAAAATACTGTCAGTTTTTTGACATAATGGCGTAAGGATATAATGTCCCCAATTTTATCATTACTCCACTGTGTCCAAAAAAAAAAAAAAAAAGCAAGGACTTGATTAACTAAATCCAAGCCGAGTTTCACTCTCCACTTCATTATGTCCTCAGGAATGCAAGGAGAGATTTCATAAAAGCCAAATACGAGCAGCATAAGTTTGCTATCATCACCTGTGCGGACAGAGAGGAGCTGAAACAGGATCTGAAACAAGCTACTCAGTTCAAAGACTTGCTGGCTTTGCTACAGGTGTATGCTGAGGGGCTGGATCTCTCAACTCCATTGCCTGACATGGCAAGTATCTGATTGCTTTTTTGCAGAGTTAGTCTTTACAATCTGGACAAGTCCGTTTCCTCTCTATCATCGACATCAGTATGTAGATCCAGGTTCTCCTCTTCACGGTGCCTATCCGCAATTGATGCTGATGGAATATGTTCTTTCCAGCTGTCTCCTTCTTCACCATCAATCCTCCTCTAATCCAAGGGCTCCCAGCCTTTCCACCATATCACTGTCCTCCTCAGCTGTAGTTTCACTAAGGGCCTACAAGACTTTACCTCCTGCAGTATTTGCAGTTTCCACCTGCCTTTCCGCTCTCTAGTTGCCTGTGACTTTAGCATGATCTAGAGTGAATACCCAAATGAGAGTCCTGAGTTATCTCTTGCATAGCGCTCATTTTGTTATTATCTGCATGCATGATTTATTATGATTTAGTTATCCATTTATATGCCTTTTTATCATTCATTTGAAACAGGATACTGCAAATCAGGCATTGAAATATGTATATTTCAACTGCACATACATTTACTTTTATATCTATATGGCTGCTACCGAGTCAGGTTTTATTATATTTTAAATTGGTAGTTGGTAGTGGAGAAAGTGGAGGAAGATGTAGGCTTAGCATTACAGTTTTCTTGTGCACTCATACATATGCGTTCCTCATGTGTCCCAATCCCTTCCTCTTCCTCCTTTTCTAAATAAAGAAGTATTCTTTGTTCTGTAATTTGTCAGTTACATGTGCATAAACTGGCTAAGATTTATATGAACTTTTACCGGGAAGTGTGTATAATATTTATACCTGTTGCACATAGGGCAAAGTGCAAATTTTATGCCAGGAATTCCATCATTTAAATTCCTTTTTTTTTGTCTTTCACACCCTTAGAGGTAGGCATGGTGTCTCTGTAGCCAGGAAGCTTGAAAGAAAGCAGGTTGTGACCACATATGTTGTTCTAATGTTGCCTTCCTGGAATCAACATTTCACCTTCCTTTCAGCTTTGTCACATGCCTTCCCCTTTACAGTTAGGTACTGTTAGTGCACAGTTTAGAGGGAATTATGGTTTATGACTTGTGAAGGCAGAGAGGGGTGCATATGTTTTAATTGATTATGTAGAAGAGAGCCTTCATCAAGTCATTTTGTATTTTTCCCTTTAAAAGCACAAATGTTTGATGATATTGTGTTCAATTCATAATTTCAGGCAAATGGAGAGACTGCACTGCACTTGGCAATAAATGAAGATGACGGAACATCACTCCCTTTGGTAGACTTTCTCATTCAGAACACAGCCACGTAAGTACTCATTGCAGCTGCTAGTACCATGACAACATCTTGGCTTGCTACAGTAACAATTGAACAATTTTTTTTTCTGTTTTTGTTTAGATCCATGCCAGCTCATTAGCTTTAATAATTTCTCTCGTAAATACTATAATAATGGGGGGCAGTATATGACAAGGGGTGAGGTTGCAGATACCTGCAAACAATTACAGCTGTAACAGTGTGGTTTGTTTGAGCTGTGGGTAATTGTTTTGTGTGTTCACCAGCTGTTCTCAAAACAGCATGTGCTATTCATATGAATGCCATGGGAAACAGCTTTCATTTTTCCTGACATTGGTTGTTGCATAGGCTATTCCTTTGCCTTTGTTATTTTTAAGGGGGCCAAATAGCAATTTCCAGTATTTTTTTTAGCCTAAGTCACATTTAATCACCTACACCCTGCCCTCCCCTCCTTTCCAAATGCAGCTGTAATATGCCACATGCAGTCCTCTCCTGAGATCATGTGTCACATTTTTGTTGCTTTGGAGAGGCCTGATTCCTCATAACAGGCCTGATTCCTCATAAAAGTGTTAGGCCTGAATTTTTTTAGTTCATTTGTGAATTTAAATTCTGGCATCAGGCAGCCTGCTAAAATTCTAACAAAATGATACCATAATTTGTATTTGACTTACTGTGGATAAATGCTGCATCTGTATCACATGATTCAGATGTAAATGAACACTTTGCTTTAGAGCTGGGATTACCAGGGCATTCAACTAGCAACAACCTTATTGTTTCATTAGTAATATAAAGTACTTACATGTATGATGTGTATTATTCTATATGTTTATATTATTAATGAGGTGTCTAAAACTGAATGACACTGTAAACCAATTTCCCCACTGTGTAAATAAAAGTCTTTTTTTGTTGTTGGTGTTCAAAATATGTCAACATGGATGATAAGTAAAGTATATGTAATTGTGAATCCTTACAAAGTTATTGAAAAGTCTATGAAATGTCCTGAATTTCTGTTTTATACTTGAGCATTGACTCTTGTAACCATAATTACAAGAAATGATGATCACTCCATCCCGTATCTAACAGAGACAACCTGGACAAGAAAACCAACAGTGGGGACACAGCCTTGCATCTTTGTGCGGAGCTGAACAGAACAGAGTGCATGAAACTGTTGTTACGGACGCGTCCAGAACTGGCCAAGATTGAGAATGGGGCTGGGAAAACACCGCTGGATATTGCCAGGATGAACAATTTCCAGACATGCACTGAACTTGTAAGATAGTTATAATATAAAGATTTGGTTGTAAGTTTTGTCATTAGCTGTAGGTTTGGTTTGGTTTTTTAAGGGTTCATTCATTCAGGGACGTATATCTTCCACTATTATCAGCTTTACCAGCTATTTTGATGGTCATGGGATGTCAGCCTTTTTCTTATAAGTGTGTCATTCCACACTAATTGTTGGAGGCCCCAACCAGTCTCAGCAGTTTTCTGCTATCTACAGTATGCGCCATGCACATCCTTGATTCATAATATTATATATGTCAGTTTGAGATTCAGAAAATGTATTTGTCTTGTAACATAATCATATGTGGTATTTATGTTGGCTCATAGAATTTTACAGATCATACATTTTGCTCATTTGTACTTGCCTGAAACTCTCACATTAAGACATCCAGAAACTGAATCCGTTCATCAAATACTAATTACAATTAGTTTTTCTCTGTGACCTCAGTTAGCACAACAAATTTTAGATTTATTTAAACGGTTTTCTTCTTTCTATGTTGAGATAACCGGAGTCCACAATTTAGTTTCTAATCAGTGACTACATTTGAATTGGTGAGTGGAGAACATATTGAATTGTCCACAGTGCGTTGATGTTATTTCCATCAAATCAACTATCTAATCAGTGCCAATTTCATAGATGCTGTTGTGACTGTATCTGATACAGCTGGGGGAATTGTAAAGAACAGTATATTCATCTATGTGCTATGATCAACTTAACATTCATATGTGTTCATCTTTAGGCTTTTGAATTAGTACTGATATCATTTATGTTCCTTTCAGCTGACCGCAGCAATTGCTGGGAAGAAGGATCTCTTCTTTCATATCAATATTGACTGGGATCTCAATGCTGTGAGTACTAAGCTATCTTTCCTCTCTATATTAATTTAAAGTTGACCAGCATTCCTTATAATAAAATTGTCAGTTTGTTTGCCTGGTAACTGACTGGTTAGGATCCATGCAGTGGTCCTTTATCAACTTTAATCAAATCCGTCATTAATAGAAATACATTACAAAGAGGACAGTAAGAGATGTTAATTCTGCAAGTTTATATTTACAAATATCTTGATGCTGCTTGTAGTAACAAAAATATGTCATCAAAGCACACTATTAAAGATAGAAAACTCTTACTCGAAGAGCGAGGCAAGAGAATATCTTCAGAGGAAGATATTCTTATCTAGCATGTGTTTCTTCCTGACTCTTGCAGAGCCACATTTGGGTCATGACTTCCAAGTATCTTTCCGTCGGCTCATGTTGTTTTGCTTCTACTAGCCAGGAGAGGGATTTGAAGTAAAATGACATTGTATTTTCTGAGTTTAGTGGGTTTTTGTGTGGGTTTTTTTTTTTGTGTTTTTGTCGTAAGTTTGCTCGTGTATCTTACTCAGATATGTTTTATTTTTGCTTCCTTCATTCCAGGATGAGAGATACTATGATGTGGACTACAGTGATGATGATCTGGATGTAAGTATGGTCACTGCTGTCATCATCCTCATAGGTCACTGCTGTCATCATCCTCATAGGTCACTGCTGTCATCATCCTCATAGNTTCATTAGTAATATAAAGTACTTACATGTATGATGTGTATTATTCTATATGTTTATATTATTAATGAGGTGTCTAAAACTGAATGACACTGTAAACCAATTTCCCCACTGTGTAAATAAAAGTCTTTTTTTGTTGTTGGTGTTCAAAATATGTCAACATGGATGATAAGTAAAGTATATGTAATTGTGAATCCTTACAAAGTTATTGAAAAGTCTATGAAATGTCCTGAATTTCTGTTTTATACTTGAGCATTGACTCTTGTAACCATAATTACAAGAAA
Source organism: Ellobium chinense (assembly GCA_033807755.1). Lineage (NCBI taxonomy): Eukaryota > Metazoa > Mollusca > Gastropoda > Ellobiida > Ellobiidae > Ellobium > Ellobium chinense. The sequence continues at coordinate 693,356 of JAWQUT010000372.1, read as the reverse complement.
TGATGATCACTCCATCCCGTATCTAACAGAGACAACCTGGACAAGAAAACCAACAGTGGGGACACAGCCTTGCATCTTTGTGCGGAGCTGAACAGAACAGAGTGCATGAAACTGTTGTTACGGACGCGTCCAGAACTGGCCAAGATTGAGAATGGGGCTGGGAAAACACCGCTGGATATTGCCAGGATGAACAATTTCCAGACATGCACTGAACTTGTAAGATAGTTATGATTTAAAGATTTGATTGTAATTTTTGTTTTTAGCATTTGGTTTGGTTTTTTTAAGGGTTCATTCATTCAGGGACGTAAATCTTCTACTATTATCAGCTTTACCAGCAATTTTGATGGCCAGGGGATGTCAGCCATCTCCTTTATAAGTGTGTCATTCCACACTAATTGTTGGAGGTCCCAACCAGTCTCAGCAGTTTTCTGCTATTTCCATTATGTGCCATTCACATTCCTGAGTCATAATATTTTATGTCAGTTTGAGATTCAGAAAATATTTTTGCCCTGTAACATAATCATATGTGATATTTATGTTGGCTCATAGACTTTTACAGATCATACATTTTGCTAATTTCTACTTATCTGAAACTCTCTCAATAAGACATCCAGAAACTGAATCAGTTCTTCAGATCCTAATTACTATCAGTTTTTCTCTGTGACTTCAGTTAGCACAGCACATGTTAGAGTGATTAAAATGTTTTTCTTCTTTGCTATATTGAGGAAACTGGAGTCCACAGTTTAGTTTTCTAATCAGTGACTTCATTTGAATTGGTGAGTGGAGAACATTGAATTGTCCACAATGCATTGATGTTATTTCCATCAAATCAACTATCTAATCAGTGCAAATTTCATAGATACTGTTGTCACTGTATCTGATACAGCTGGGGGAATTGTGAAGCACAGTATATTCATCTATGGACTATAATCAACTCAATATTCATTTGTTCACCTTTAGGCTTTTGAATTAGTACTGATATCATTTTTTTTCCTTTCAGTTGACAGCAGCAATTGCTGGGAAGAAGGATCTCTTCTTTCATATCAACATTGACTGGGATCTCAATGCTGTGAGTATTTAGCCATCTTTCCTGTCTACATTAATGAAAGTTGGCCAGCATTCCTTATAATAAAATTGTCAATTTGTTTGCCTGGTAAGTGACTGGTCAGGATCCATGCAGTGGTCTTTTATTAACTTTATTCAAATCCTTCATTATCAGAGATACATTACAAAGAAGACAGAGAGAGATGAGTTTGTATTTGCAAATATCGTGATGCTGCTTGTAGTAACAAAAATGTGTCATCAAAGCACACTATTAAAGATAGAAAACTCTTACTCAAAGAGTGAAGCAACAGAGGAAGATATTCCTATCTAGCATGTGTTTCGATCCAATCATTTCCTGACTCTCGTGGAGCCACATTTGGGTCATGACTTCCAAGTATCTTTCCGTCGGCTCATTTTGTTTTGCTTCTACTAGCTAGGAGAGGGAGTTGAAGTAAAATGACATTGTGTTTTTTGAGTTTAAGGGTTTTTGTGGGGTTTTTTTTTGTTTTTGTCATAAGTTTGCTGTTTGCTTGTGTATCTTACTCAGACATGTTTTATTTGTTTCCTTCACTGCAGGACGAGAGATACTATGATGTGGACTACAGTGATGATGATTTGGATGTAAGTATGGTCACTGCTGTCATCATCCTCATAGGTCACTGCTGTCATCATCCTCATAGGTCACTGCTGTCGTCATCCTCATAGGTCACTTCTGTCGTCATCCTCATAGTCATCTTCATCTTGAGTGTCGTAATCTTCTTCTTTATTGTCATAGTCATCATCGTCACTGTAACTATCAGCTTTGATGCTTTAAAAAACACTAGTCCAGCTCAGGATATGGATGAGTGAATAAAAAAATTTATAAACTTCAGTAAATTTAAAACAGGTATAAATTTAATATATGTATGGACACATTCCCTTAGCTTTGTGCTAATATGATTCCTATACATGTAAGTCAGGTTTTTGGGTTTAAGAGGTTAAGTTGTCCAGGTTGTATTGTTTGTATTGGCATTCACATAAAATTATTTGACGTGCAGGTACAAGAATTAAAGGAACTGTGAGAGCTAAATAGGGCAGTTCATTAAAATAGGGAAATGCAAAGAATTCACTGCTGCTCAAAATGAGATTGTTGGAACTTAACAATTTGAATATTAGAGGCATATTGTCAGCACTGATATTGACAAGACAGTTTAAAAATTGAACTAGGGAAGGAAAAAAGCACTCTGTATTGAAAATATGTTGTCAGCATTTGACCAAAACCTTGGACAGGGATAATTTGACCCAGACTGTTGTTCTTAACATGTAGATTTGTTCCAAATTCAATGAAATGTCCAGTTTTAAATATTTCAAGAAAGGCAGTGTTGTGTCTAAGTGTACAGCTGTACAGTTACTATAAAGTGGTAATAGTGTAATGGTCATCCAGTATCAGGATGGCAGAACACTGAATGGTTTTTTTTTAAACGGATCAACTAGCAAGAATGACGAAACAACTTCAGTTTGGAACAGAGACCTTTATGTTTGTAACATTGTCTTGAAATTTGCCATCGAATGCTGCTGTCCCTAGTGTGTAGTTTTCACACATCGAAAGTAAACTCAGAAAGGGTTAGGTGAGCAGTGAAGTGTTTGTGTTGATTCAGTCCCATTCTTTCATTGTTGCGTTATTGTTGGACTTCTGCTGCTGTATCTACTGGTGACCACAACACTGCGTTTTGTTCCAGTAACCACAATGCCTCACAGTGCTAGTGCAGGAATGTAGCACCACAGCTGCATGTTGTCAACATTATACATTGATCACTGAGCATGTTGTTGTGGCCATCATGATCATCATGAGATTTCACCACATTGCAATAGACAAATAAAAGTTCTAATATCCACAGGACTTGAAATTAAAATGAAATCTTCAGGCACAGGATTTTTCTTCTGGGAGAGACCTAAAAAAAAAAAGAAAAATTATCATCATGATACGAAACTCACTAAGCAGGAAAATACAGAATGCATGAGAAGAGAAAATGAGGCAAACTTAAACAAATACGTAAATAAAAATATGTCAAATAAAACGTGAAGAAATTGAGAAGATGGAAGATTGAAGAAAAGAGGTAGAGAAAATAGCTGCCTGACAATCATCATCATCATAATTATCATCATCATCATTATAGCCATCTCTGCATAAATTCCATTGCCCTCTCCATTCTCCTCAGGGCACACCTGACAAGCCCAAGTCTCGATCCCGTCCATCCAGTCTTATTGTCATACCTGACGCCCTGTCCGTCATCAACAAAGACAAAGAGAGGGGCGACAACAATTCAGGGGCTCCTCTGAAACCTAAAGCTTCAAGTGAGTATCTCATGACTAGTAAAATGTGCTTGAGCTTATAGAAGAATAAAATTAATCTATAGGCATGTGGTTTTGGGAAGCTCTGAGTAGTTGTGTGCCACTTAACAATTGCTGGAAGCTCTGGAGAATCTTAACTGCTTACTTTGCCATATTTCTCATCATCTGGTAAATCTGTGTATGGTGTATGTCCGTTTTTTGGCCATAATCAAGTTAAGTCAGATATTTAGACTCACAGTGTTAAAAATGTTTCAGATCCTCTCTATTTGGTTAAACTCTAAAAAATAAGACCCTAGTAGGTCAGAGATTTTGGACTACTTAGAAAAAATTATCTGGAAAGGCTTGTGGCGGTATACATAATCTGTACGTTAGTAAACGCACTGCGGTAACCACAGGATACTCCCTAAACATCGGTAGTATTCACTGTGGTTAATGCAATATGTTAACTAATGTAAGGACTATGCATAGGGTCACCGGTCCTTGAATTTGAGTCAGACACACTTACTAGGTAGGTTTTACCAGATCATGGGAGATTTACAGTGTTTTACTGCAGTTTAGGTGTCATTGTTAACAGTTGTCTTGTTCAAGGTAATGTTGAGTCCTTGAACAAGAGTTGTTTCAATTGGAGAGTTATGCTGCCCCTAACACTCTCTGTCTGCTGTGGGAATTTTGTGTTGAGTCAGCATTGTGCACCATACATGTAGCATTGCAGTTCTTAGAGAAGTGAATTAACATCTAGTTTTTGCTTTGACAGAATTTGTATGGTACCTGCAGCTAATTTCTCTTGATTCTTGACGATGTCTGAGTTCAACGCTGAGATGCTTAATTCTAAAATATAACATTCAGCATGATGGAAATGGAGCATTCTTTTGTCTCATTAACTGCAACTGCTTAAGCCTTACTGTAGTTGAAAGTGCGAGCTCTTGTCAGAATTATGTATCTTAATCACATCAACATCTTTATGGCTTATCAGATGAGCATTCACTGAACTGTTTAAGGTTTAGTTTAGCCTTGCAGCAAATAGTTCAGGATCAAGGGATGAATTATGCGGGTGGGACATCATGTTGGAGCAGTACTATGGGATTGTGATGTAGTCACTTTTATGGGCTAAAACAGTTATTAAGAGCTAGCAAAAACACAGGCTGTTGGTTGAAGAAGTTGTCGAAGTTATATTACATTTACTGTCATGCAAGCAAAATCATTTGATACAGGTGCAGATGGTTAAAGAAACCATGATCAGTTTTGAAAATTTTTTTAAAAGAAGGGAAAAAAAATCATCACTGTTTAAAAAAAGGAGGGTAATTCTTTAGAGTGAAAAAAAAAGAATAAGATTACTGCTTCTAAAAAAAAAAAGGGTAATTTTTTAAAAGAAGGAAAGAATATTTTTGCTGCTCGAAATAAAGAGGGTAATTCTTTAGATGAAGGAAAAAATATTTATTTTTTGCTCAAAGAAAGGATAATTGTTTAGAAGAAGGAAAAAAAATGCTGTTCAAAAAAAGAGGGTAATTCTTCAGACAAAAATATTTTTGCTGCTCAAAGAATAATACTAATTCTTTAGAAGAAGGAAAAATGTATTTGCTGAGCAAAGAAAAAGAGTAATTCTTTAGACAAAGGGAAAAATAATTTGCTGGTCAAAGAAAGAGGGTAATTCTTTGAGGAAGAAAAACAACTTTTTGTTTGCTGCTCAAAAGTAGAGAATAATTCTTTAGTAGAAGGCAACAAAACATTTTTGCTGCTCCAAAAAAAAAAGGGATAATTCTTTATAAAAAGTGGAAAAAAATTGCGGCTCAAAAAAAAAATATAAGTTGCCAGAACTGAAGAGCTTGAACATTTAGAGATGTGGAGAGGGGAGGAGTGAAACTGTAAATTGTGATTGCAGTATATAGGAGAGAAAATTGCTGTGGAAGAATGGAGACTTGCAAGTAAAGAGAGAAAATGCATGTGTCTGGAAGACTGTTTCCATGTAGTTGTTTTATTTTCTAAAATCTGAAAAAGATGCTATGTTAGTATCTGTTGTCTTTCCCTACTCAGTTGTATTCATGGAATCTTAGGAAGGACGTTTAGTTCCTTATGTTTTTGGCAGCTTCATAGTTTTTATGGTGTCATAGGAATGGACAAGGGAAGTAGATCCTAAATATGGCAAATTGTTTAATCACTTGAATAAGATGCAGAACTTGGGAAGTTTCAGATTTTATAAACCTTTTTTTTTTTTCCGGCCCTTCACTTTGAAATATAACACCATTACTGAGGAAATGTCAGCAATAAAAATATTTTATTTAGCCTAAGTACATGTGTTGTATATAAAAGCATCATATATTAAACAATACCTTGACGGTTCCTGAGACAAATGAAAATACAGTTCATGTATATTCTCACTAGATCTAGTACACAAACTGAACTTCTATAGGGCACACATAAAATTAGTGACTTGTTAGATTTGGAATTTATATATGACAGATAATTAAGCAACTATGTTTTCAGAGTGGCCTTTTATTCAGATTTAAAACAACTGATCTATGCACGACTCCCGTTTCTCAGAAAGTCTTAGCTTAAACAGTAAGCTGCGGCTGTCCCACTCCAACCATGGGAGTGGGGTAGACTACCCAAACTCTTCCCTGGATAGCGACACTGCCTCTGTAAAGTCTGGTGAGTTAGTGGCTGCCTCTGCCGCCGCTGCTGCTGCTGCTTGGCCGCGCCTTTTGTTTTGTTTCGCACAGAGATGCCTTCAGTGTTACATCTCTCGTTGGATGTTGATTGGTTCATCATGCAAGACTTGCCTGCAAAACCTGCATCTTTTTATCTCTACGCTGTAGCATTTTGGCTTGGTGGTTGGTCCATGCTCATTTCTAGGTTTTTCCATAATTTCCAACCATCCACCTGTATATTCTTTTCCTTTTGAATCTTAATTTTTGCTCTGTTAAGTCCTCCCCACGTTATCTGCACCATTCTGTCTTTGCAAATTAGTGGCTGATACTGATGTTCAACCACTGTGCAATTCAAGAAACATATTCATTCTCTTTTCCTTTGCATTCTTTAATTTGACACAGTAGTCTACAATGTTCTTTGGTAGAGTAGGTTCACAAGCATGCATGGCTACATTGGATGTTGAGCATTTTGAATGGTTGATCTTTTCTAGGAACAGAGTTTTCAAGTTTTGAATTTCTGTATTGATAAGCTTTAAGCCAAACATCGAAAACAAACATTGACACAACAATCACTTCTGACAAAATACCAGTAACTGCAACATTTCTCGGCCAAGACAACACTAGGTCCAGTTCCATGTCATCCAACTTTATCCTTCCCCTCCCCCCACTCCCACACACATACACACTCATTATTCTTCAACATGCACCAGCCCCATTCCCTCAGTCTCTGTTTCTATGCACACAATAAACAGAACAGAATGGAGTTTCAATTACAGTGATTACCATGGATTATGATCACTGCTACACGCTAGTGAACCAAATCATTTTCACCTAAATCAGGGGAATGTCACTACTGTGTAAACTGTGTGATAGTTCTCTGCTGGAATCCACATGTTAAATCTGAGAGAGTTTTGAACATTGGCCACCTTGGTATTATAGTACCTGTGATAACAGTCAGTGTGAGGCTTTACCACTTTAAAAACTTTGCCTTGTGGAAAGACACTTTTTTCCCCCAGAATTGTCATGATTTAGCACTGGCTCTCAGTTATTCAATTAATCAGTTATGAATTAGGTGCAACAAAAAGACAACACGGCTTAGGCTCAGGTACTGTGCTGTGTGATACCTTCGACAGATCCAGTGGAAGAGGAGAACATCACTTGCATTTATGTTCTTTTCGCAGTTTTGCAACACTTCTGAGTAACACCTCTAATATGTTTTAGTGCTGCAAAAGCTCTCATGTCATGTTGTCAGTTTGTGCAAGATAACTTCACTGGTGAAGGAATTTACCTATCCAAATTAGCCAGCTGGGACAAACAATGCTGTGTTTACTATGGTCTGAGGATGAGGTTTGAAAGGATAACTGACTATATAATGCTTTTAGTTTCTGATGAACAAGAAAAATTGTGATGGGAAAATAGAGCTGTGAAGTAAATGAAGAGTGAATGTTGGAAGGTCTAGTTCAACCCTTGTAAAAAGCTTATTAACGCCTTTTAGTAATAGCTGTTGGTGATGTTGCCACAGACATAAAATCAGTCACTGCACTTTTTTTTGTAAAAATAAAAATCAAACAGCTTAGCGTTCCTAATTCTGCCGTAACAAATTCTCTGATTGCAACCTCTATGTTGTGTCTATTAAACCTTCAACAATGCAGTACTTATTAATGCTGCTATCTCTTGTATGTTTTTTTTCTTTCCGAAACATAAAAGGGCATCTGGGCATCAGATGAAAACACCAAAGCTTGAGATAATTATTTTAAAAAATTGAGGGTTTTCCTTTTTTTTTTTAGTTGTTGTTTTGTTTTACACCTTGAGAGTGTATTTCTCAATATATTTTGCTCAAATTTGCTGTGCAAATCACAATTTGCTGCAGATAGTCATAGTTTGGTCAGCCACGGTGAATCTCCTGCCTCTGAATTTATTTAACAACTAGCTGAGGTGTACTGGCACCTCACGAGAACAGGGAAAGGAGAGGGACAACCAAACTTATGTTACATTCATATGCATCCACACTGCTCTCTTCTTGTAGCAAAATCATTGTGATCAGACCTGTCAAGAAATCTGGTTTCATAACACCAACTTGGCAACCAATGTTTGCAAACTTCACAGATTTATTTAGCCAGTAGGTGATATGCCTGCTCAGCGAGCTGCAGTAATAAAAGAAATGGACCGCAAAAATGAGGTTTCCCAAGGCATTGTTTATGACACAAATCAATTTCAAAATATACTTTATGGTCACCTGAATTAACAAAACCACAATAATAATCCCCTCTGGGGCAAAAGGAACTTTCACGCAATTCTGGGAAAAACAGCTGTTGAACGACTTTTCAGAAAACGTTTTTTATAATAGATGTGGGATTACAACTGCGCCCTCTTGACATGCGCCCAACTAAACCAAACACAATTGTTTCTTTTCACCTAGATGTGCATGATCATTCTCGGAGAGAGGGGGTGTACATGGAGCCTACATGGAAAATTCCAGATGAAGATTGCTAATATTTAGAGCATGGAGAGCCGACAGACTCCGTGTCATCCTTCTCAGTGAATGGAATGAAAACCAGGGAACTGAGCTAAACATTTTTTCTGATTTTTTTTTTTTCCCTCTTTGCTTTTCATTCTTTGAATATAGGCCAGATGACACACAAAAACAGCTTTCGCACTGACTATGCTAATTCTGCGTGAAAGTATGATAGGCCGGTTTAAAAGTGTATATGGAAAGTCCTTGAAACTGCACATAAAAATGGCAGAGTAAACTAAAAGTCAATGGATCAAAAAATTATAGCACAAAGCTTCCAAAATCAAAGCTGTCTTCATCATACATTAAGAGTGCTTGTGAAAATATGCATAGAGAATTGTCAATTTCATCAATCTTAGCGGTTGATTTTGCCTATTTAAGCATATTGGACTGTCTGCATCAGCAGTTTGTTTGTCTGCAGACTGTTCGTTGATCCATTCCGCATCTCTTCAAAGTACCTCATGCCAATATGGAAGATCATTTTCACACCTAAACCAATATAACATGGCACTGAAGCCTGAATAACCATAGAAAGTTATTGTCATCAGATGAATTGGTCCACTTGCGAATGAGTATTATTTCTTGATAACACTATAGATTTACATTTCTTAACTTAAGGCATTTAAGTGAGGTGAAAATACATACATACACATTTCTCCTACAGAGTGCGAAGGCTACAAAAAGCATATGGATTTCTAATTTGCAATTAGATAGGCATCTCCTGATATTTTCTGTTTAACTTTTTGTTTAGATGTGAGTTGAATTCTTAACAATACGGTGTGATTTTGAAAAATGAGATATCTTTCATTTTGACCTTTTGTTTAGACTTTATGTAGATGTGACATTTATAATGATATAATAACATTGTGGAGAAAAAGGGGAGGGGACATTTTGATGTAGTGAAGGAGTGCACAGTAATCGTGCTTTTAGAACTTGAAAACCTAGGTTTAAAATCAAAAGATGGGGAGGAGGGAATTCAGAAAGTACATGGGTAACTTGGCTGGACAGGGTGAAATGTCTAGCGGTCAGGTAGGGAAGTTAACTCGTAAAAATGTTTCTCTCTGTTAAAATTACAATCCAACCAGAATGTTATTCAAAATATATTTTAGCTGTTCAGCCAATAGACTCGCTCCATTAAAACAAATAGACTAGGATAAGGTGCGTGACTTCACATTAACAATAGTGAGGTGTAAAATCAGCGGACTTTCAGTGGTCTAGATTTAGGTTGACCACGATGGGAAGCAGTTGAGGACAGAAAGTAGATGTCTTGATGAGCAATAATATTTTTTATGCCTCATGCTTCCGACATAAAAAACACAGAAGTGCAAAATGGAACAGACCCCATACTCGATAATGTGGTTAATTATGGCCACTTCTGTGAGTGACAGTTTTATTAAAATTTCAGTCACACTCATTTGTCTTCATTATAACACTGGCAGTAATGCACTCTGACAATAAAACCAGTTATGTATATTTACTGACACTGCAATTTGTTACCATGGAAAGCTTTTTTCTGCATAGAAACGGGGGTGAACAGGATGCTATCCTAAAATGCACAGCTCTTGTAGCGTATAGATGTACATACCGCTGTACATCTTTCATTCTGCTTCATCAGTTATTTGCACATAAATTTCTTTGCTCTCCACAAATGAAGGCCGTCCCTTCGCTTGACCTCGCATGTCTTAAATTGTATCCTGCAATTGCTAAAACAAAATACTGATAATTTTTGTCTCAACAGTATACTTCAACCAGCATCAGCCAGCATTTTATTGGCCAATTACCAGCATAAGTAGTGTTGAACAGACTGCTTTCTAAGAATTGGTTGACTTAATACCTGGCATTTTGATTTTCTTTCAGTGGTTTTGTTTTCGTGAACAAGTGGCATGTTTGTTTATAGAAAAGTTTTTTATACATTGGATGTGTTTTTGTTTTGTTTTGATGTAAAGAAATGCTTAAGGAAGAGTGTCCAGGAGTGATACAGAGCGAAACTTCAGTTTTATTTACATTTTTTTAATGAAAGATTATTGCATGACTTATTCTGATCTGAAGTTGAATTATATACTCTGCATTTGCTGATTTACTTGTAATGGTTCAACTGTTTTGTGGGACAACACTTCAGAAATGCCAGTTTTGCAAAGATTTTTGTTGAAAATTTCATACCTGAAGAACTGCTCAATGTTTGCAAGATTTTTTATGTCCTCATACAATTTTGAGACAATTGTATCTGTTAAAAATTGGCATTTCTGAGACCTTGAATGTATGGTGCCTTATTTTGCAATACTAAATATCCAATCCCCACCACTTCCCACTGCATAGGCCAGTTTTTGACTGGTAAGTTTTGCTGTAACTACTGTATCTGTAACTCTATAATGTGCATGATGATCTGAACTGTTCTATTTCCTTTCTTAGCTAATTTTCGGCTTTATCAAGTTGTTTCCCTATTGGAATGCTTTGACTGTATCCTATGACTGTTTCACTGGCTTGCCATTGGTGGCATTTAAATACTGTGCTGAAATTATTTCAATAATCTACCAAGTTGTCCTAATGTTGTGTCAAACAGTCACCTGCAGTACTGTTTCTTCATATCATCTCATCACTTTTGCTAACGGTGATTCCATATCTCCAAAGCTTTTGTCTTTAAACTTATAATAATGCTGGAACATATTAAGTTCTCAACTGTTGCTAATATTTCTTTTTCACTCTTTCTCAACACACACACTGTATAATGGATCAAAGTCTTCATCACTTTCAAATTGTTCTTCTGTCAGCATGCTTTAATTATTTAATTAGTACATGAAATGGCATTGAAGCACCATGTCGAAAAAATCTTTTCAATCTATGAAGTTTTCCCAGTGCTGTACCAAACTGTCACTTGCATCACTATTTCTCTGTATTATCTCACCACAAGTGCTAATGATTCCACACCCTCTGGGCCTTTCTCTTTGACATCGTGATAGTATTTAAACATATTTTGCTCTCTTCTGTTGTCACAAATCTCTTTCACTCTTCCTCACTGAGGACCTCAGTGCACTACACTGTGCATATTTTAAATTAGTCTCTATGTACTTTGGATCATTTTCTTCGTCACTGTCTACATTACTTACAAGTTTGTTCGTCTCTCACAACGCTTTAACTATTAACTAGTTTGTAAATGGCACTGAAGTACCAGGTCAAAATAATTTTTGAATCTGCCAGGTTATTCAAATGCTGTGCCATCCCTTCACTTGCATCATTATTTCTCTGCATCATCTCACCACAACAGCTAAAAGCAATTTCATATCTCCAATGCCTTTCTCTTTGAACTCATGATATTCCCTTTACATGTTGTGCTCTTTCTGTTGTGTGATATCTTTCTCAGTATTTCTCAGCACACGACACTGTAGGCACGTTAGCTCACTGACTTACTGTACTTTGGATCCCCATCTCCTTCACTGAGTTCATCATTTATCAAGTTGTTCTTCTTTCATAGTGTGTAACTACTTTACTAGAATAAAAAAAGTTTTGGAGTATCATGTCGAAAGAATCTCAGACAACCATCAGGTGAAGCTGTTTTTCTGTCACAGTTTGGATTTCTGTTTATCGGTACCATCTCCCCACATATGCTAAGAAAATTTAATTCCTCCAGTGCTTTTTGCCTTTAACTAGTAATAACTTGAAATGTTGTACTCTGATGCCTTGAATCAACACTTAAGTGTTCTGTCTTCACACATCACTTGCCCTCAGGATCACTGTTTCTCTACTGTGTAGACTTTGGACACTTGCTATGTATGTACACTTCATGTGAAAATAGTTGGCTGTCGTTTGCCTCTTATGTCAATCACTGAAGTGAATTCTTTATCTAATAGATTCGGTTTAAGTCAAAGAAATTTTATTCACGTTTAATATATTTGATTTATAGGATGCTGTAAACTGTTTTGTATACTGCTTATATGCAATAATATCCATAGATTGATATGACTGAAGTACAACTTGAAACTTGCAGAATGATTTGAGATAATGCAGATTTTGGGGGAAAAAAAGGTTTTCGTTTTCGTTGGATTGCGGTTATTGTTTTACAGTACAGTATAAAGATATTACAAGGGATTTGCAGTATTTACGGTTTACTCATATTTACACCATATTCATGTTTGTAGTTGCAAATAAAATTATTCATGATTGCAGGACTCAGAATCATGAAAAATATATTAATATAAAGTCAACTCATTAAGTAGTGACATTTAATTAATATATGTTGAATATTTTCATGAGTTATCATCATCTCATTTGCAAGCTCTCAGAGCTTCTGATCTGAAATACTCTGCTGAAGTCAGCATTAATTCATGTAGGAACTCAAAAACTTAAGAACATTACTTTTAGGAGGAATTACACTTCTTCATCTGCTGCAATAATTTCATACAGTTCTGTCTTTCTTTCTCCAAACTTTGGTTACTTGAAATTCAATGTTTAGCATCAACACAGACATATTTTGTTAAATTATTGCACAATCTGCTCTTTATATATATTCTACATTTATGAACACCTTATTGATTACATGGCTATTGTGTTATCATTGTGTACGTGCATGTGAATGAAACATCTTACAGATCATCGTGATGCATTACTGATGCATCGTGATATGCAACATTGTGATATACATGTTTAGTGTTCTGGCAACTGAATGTATGCATCTTTGATCTTTTAGTGAAATCTTTCTATCACCATTTATTTTCTAACCTTTATAGAGCTTCTTTAAATGTTATTTTGTTTAAGCATAAGTATATTGCACACATTGTTAAGGTACTGAGTTTACATATATATTTCACTGACACGATTTATAGTTGTTTAAGCAGATTTTGATATTTATTCAGAAGAATTATTTTGGTCTAGGAATGGCCCATCTGCATAAAGGTGCATTGTCTCTTTTATCCAGGGTTGGAACTTGTTCCAACATTGTCGGAATTTCAAAAAAAAAAATGTTTCAACTGAGGGAAAATGCATGTTTATTACAAATTTTTTTTTTTTTTGTCTGTGCCAAGTCATGCTCCACTCAGAAGTTTCCCACATTTTCTTGATGACCTGGTTCCATCCTTGTACATTTGAGCAAATGCATGTTGGAAGGCATCTGTGATACTGACGAAGGCCATTTTTTATTTTTAAAATTTGATTTCACTTTTATGAAGAGCACAACCAGTAAGAAATAAATAAGCAGTAAACACATACTGATGGTTCTTTATTTTTCTTCCTGTCTTTGTAGTCTGTATAAAATCTAATATTTTCCTCCTTTTATCTTGTCATGCTTTCTAAGTTATGTAAAGTTCATTTCTTCGGGTTTTTCAACAAAACCTAGTCATTTGGCAAGAGACTGTATAAACTTGGTAACAGTTTTAATACAAAAAAAATGGCAAGGCAGGATTTGTCAGTAATAAACCTCATAATAATTTCTTAGTCCAACTAAAAATGAGTACACAGTCATTTATGTGTGCAAGTTATGTAAGACCTAATTGCCTATCTACATTGACTTACATCAGAGACAGTGTTAAACATGTGAGATTATATGAAACACAGTGTAATACATTGTAAGCTTGGTGGATTTGGAACTTTTTTTTTTTCATTCATTGAATATTTAAAAGCCCAGATGGCGATGCCTTTAGGGTTCAAAGTGACCAGTACTTGAAAATTTTGCATGACCAGGGATTTCACATAGACTAGATGTTTTCTATGTCCATGTTTATGGGATAAGCAGGAACCAGATAATCAGGACTTCATAGCACTGAAGTCCAGTGTGAAAGAGAGCATAAACTTATAGTAGTGTTGCAGCAAGCACTTGATTTGTGTCAAGAAGTGGGCATCTGTCAAAGTTTTATGGAATTTACCCCAAAATGGCTGTGTCTTAGATTGCTGTACAAATGTCATTCGGTCTTGGGACATCAAAATTGAAGTTTATATTGGAAAGTAGAATGTTGATTTCCAGTTTGACTACACAGTTATTTTCTTATTGAGGAATTCATCAATCCAGTGGCAAAGTGCTCAGCCATGCTCAGTGAGCATTTACTGTTCAGTACTTTGGAATTGCTATGACAAATTATGCCATCTTCTGAAGAGGCAACTCAGGTGGAAAGTTGGTGAAAAGAGGGCTGATTAAGCCTTTTAGCTCTCAAGTGTCAAAATTTCTCCAAGAAAACCCCAGAATAGAGGGTTGCGTTTTCACACATGGCGCTGCACTGAACTCAAATTGAACCCGGTCTAACAAATTCATAGACAGTGTCCTGAGACTCTCCCACCAAGTGCTGGGTTTACGGTTAGGGGCAAGGATAGGCTAGGTAAGGAAGAAAAAGCAACCTTGTTACAGTCCCTAAAGATCATCATCATCTGGGGACTGTCTCAGATGTACTTTCTCTTTTCTAATCTTGCTCTTAATCATAGACCAAGCACTTGATGGGAGAGTCCTAAGTGAAAGATATTAAATAGTCAGATGGATATGGTGCCAGTATCGGCATCAAAAGAATGCTTTAAGAGTTTTGTTTATAAAAAAACTTAAGGGCAGTGATGTGGAACCCTCTAAAAGGCTTATGCTAATGATCAGGGGTAAGGGTCGAATCTGGAAATACATCAAATCTTTTAAGCAAAATCTGGAACTGAAAGCTGATACATATTCTTATTAAACATTTACACAAAACCTTACAAACTGTTGATTGGTCCCCAAATATATGAGTTATGAGGTCTTACTGTCAGTTTAGAAACAACTCAAGCAGTGTTTTCTTCAGGTCATGTGATATGGGAGAGACATTCCCAATCCCCTCTCGTCATAAAAGTGGGCTCGGAATTTGTAAATTTTGAGGGGTATTTTAAATTTTTCTCAAATTCTTTTAAGGTTCTGCTCTGAAATTAAGGAGGAATCGGCATTCATTCAGGAACTTTTTATGGGGGATTTTGAAATTTAAGGGGAGAATTGTGTGATCACACGATCAGGAGAAACACCGCTCAAGTATAGGTAGGTTAAGGCTGAAGGTAGATATAAGATTCATTTTTTTTTTTTTTAAATAACCTTGGCTGCAGGTGAGTCTTGTTACAGTGTAATGCAATTGCATATAGTGTCCTGTGCAGATGTCTGATCATATGCAGATTGTCTGGCATGTGATTTGGTAGTCCGGGCAAGTGTAAAAGCAGAGAATGAAAGATATGAAGAGTTTCTGGGGCAAAGATTGAGCTCAATTCCAGCAGTCAAAAGATTGAGACAAAAACCTGGTTACAGTTGATGGTATACACAAAAGCTTGGTGGAATAAAGAGACACTGAAATCTCGCTATTATTTTTATCTAAATTGGCTTTGGTAATTAAAAGACATAGATGCTTGCAGAGTTTCAGATGAAGGCAATTCCTTAGATAGTGTAATTCTTATAAGAATCGTAAAAGATTTAAATAAAATGGCTGTATCCTGACTCTGACATACACACATATGAATTATGACCCAACTTTTGCCCCTGGAAAACTAGCCCATGTAACAAGCAGACATCTCCACTTTGAAAATGACATTAAGTGTTTTTTCAACTTTGGAAATCACCAGTTCCAGCTGGTGGGCCAGGCAATGGGCGAAACAGTCCTGTCAATCAGCCACTAGGCCACACCCCCTCAGTCATTGGAGGCAGTGTTGACCATGTAGACAAGGGACCCAGAGGCACCATGCTGCCCCCACTACCCCCTCGAGGGAAGAGACCACCCCCTCCACCTCCACCTCTCGCACTTGGACACAACAGGAACAAGTGAGTCCTATGTCATTATTTGATTAGACACTATGTCTATAAGTTTACTGTCTGTTTGGCTAAGTTTGCACTCTTTGTGTTCTGTGTAGCGAAATTTTATAATAACACTTTGTGGTCTGCAGTTCTACATGTGTCGTATGAAGGAATCTCAGCATTTGTTTCCTTAAAACTTTCATAGAGTATTAGCAGTGTGTTGCACATAGGGTTTTTTTCTTTATTTCCTGATGTTCTCCACTATTTTTTTCTCTTAGGGCAGAGAATATTTGTACTTGTACATTAAAAATATCTTTGCAGCCTTGCAGTTTGCTTACTGTGGAAGTGTTTTGAGTCCAAGGATTTGTTTAATTTGGACATTTAGGTGCTCACTGCATTAGTATTCTCCTCAATACCTCAAACCCAATTTTTTTGTTTCTTAACTTGACTCTCATGTCTCGCCCACATCTATAGATCTGAAACGGAGGTAGCACTTCTCTCTCACAAGAGGACGATATCTGAACCACCACCACGACCTCAGCAACCTCCAGATGTTAACAAAGGTGCGGCTGTGAACTCAACAGGTACTTGTTGGTCTAGTTTAGTATACTTTTGTCTTTTTTTTTTTCAAGGTTAAGTTTAGTATACTTTTGTCTTTTTTTCAAGATATGATGTTCTTACCTACCCTCTGAATACGTACTCAACAATGAATTCTAAGTTCATGCATATATTCTATCAGTCAGCTCCAGGTGACATACGAAAGATTATTTGTCCTTTGTTAGATATTTGTTCTTAATCATAAAAGGCTCGTACAGTATATCATGGATAGGATGTTACTAACAAGAAGGAAAAGACAAGCAGTCATTTTAGGACTTGTGATGAGTAGATGACAGGTAGTGCATTTGTTAACATTGAAATGCTAAAAGTGAGGTAGAGGAAGACGAAACAGAGAAAATTCAGAATGGACTAACAGGTCAAATAGATGCAGAAAGCGCAGGAGAATTGTTGAGGTAACAAAAGTGGAGAACTATATTTGTCAGCGCACTCTGCATGATACCTGAAGAAATTTGGGCTTTTATTTGACCAATAATTTTGATGCTGTTTATGATATCCTGTTTCTCTCTTTGATTGACTGTTGTTCTGTTGATGTACATGTATACTTACTGGTTAGTTGGAGATGTGGTACCATTTTGGAGCAGGTCCCTATGTCTGCCACAGTTGATAGTGTAGAATCGAATACGTTTTGGGAGATTCTTGTCTTCACATTTATGTGATTAACATTTCATTTGTGTTTTGTTGTTGTGTTTTTTTTTTCAGGTGGGAAGTCTTCAGCAAGTAATATTCCAGACAAAAGGTATGCTTTATTGGGGCAATTCCACCGCCAAACTGTACTTTTCTTGCCTGTTCTAAAATTGGCTGCCCCTCTTTCAAGTATGCTTTTATGAAAGCAGTATGCATCTTATGAGGTGTGGAGTCATGTTTATCTCCAAAGTCACTGAAAATTAGGAATGTGATTTTAAAAGTCCTTGCCAAGATATTCTGTAGAGGTGTATCAGTGAATTATTCAACCTTTGTCTCTGTTGTGTGGTATTTGATCAGTTTGAAGTGGCACACAGCCTTTTGGTGCCTCTTTGTGAACTTGTGAAGCAAATTACAAGACTTGTTTGGTTAATAATGTTGCAATTTTCCCGTACTCTGGAAACAGGGAATTAAATCTGCATAAAAAAAAAAATAGTACTGCGCGTAAAGTAATACAGTATATTATCTGTGTTGTGGTACACGGATGCATTCCATAAATTAGTGTGAAACATAGATTTAGATATCATATTGTTCAGAAATTAAGGCTGGTTCTGATCATATTATCATAATTCATGTTTGAGCTCGAAAATTAAGGCTTTTACTCAACTAATGAAGAATTATAGCTCTTCATGCCAGTGAGACAGTTACGAACAGTCCTGTTTTTCTTTCTGAACTTCATTTTTTTGTGGAATGTGCCACTGACATTGTATATTAACATTGATGACAGGAAAACTATCTAGAAACAAATAGTCTTTCTTCCTGTTTCTAGAGTCTATGAATGCAGATGAGACCTTACATGCCAGAAATTAATTTGAAATACAAAATAAGTAGTGAGCTGAAATTCAGCTTTTTCTGCACAGTTGTGAGCACCAAGCAGGGCCCAGGAAGTTGGCAAACACCAACTTTGCTTATCATTTTGAATTTGATTTAGGGGTTTACTAGAAAACCCATGGTTATGATAAATGCCTCTATTCTGTTTGTTTCAGTGAGTTAAATCAAGGAAGGAGATTCTCTACAAGTCAGGGTGAGTTACAACCCTTTATTAACATTGCACTTTTGTTTTGTGGCCAGCAAAACCTTCTTAAAGTCCATGCAATATAAAATGATATTTAAGTTTTGTTTTGCAAAGACTTGTGTATTTATTTGTACTGCTGTGATTTTTGTACAAATATCTTGAATTACCCACACATACAATCGTTGAGTACTTTGGAGTTCAATTTTTCATTAAATGGTCTGTTGTTGGTTTCCACTAGAAAATGCATAGAATCTGGAGTGTTAGAGACAGTTTTTATGCCACAAGGAAATCAGTGGTTAAATATTCTTCAAAACAGCAATTGTTGTACTGATAACTGTTTGTACAGTTGTTCAAGACTTTTTTTTTCCCTTAAATCAGCCACACGATCTTGGTGGAAGCATGTAAACTCACAAAACTCTAATGGATGAGGTCTTTCCAATGAAAGGCATCATAGCTAAAATATGTACTTTTCATTGCCATGTAGGGTTCATCTCTTCCCCGAAGCTTTGTGGCATAACACATACTGAATAACTTAGAAGAACATATTATATTTCAAAGGAGATGTTGTTTGAGCTTCCAATAAGGAAATTTTCCTTTTTTTTTTGCCTATTCTTTGTAGAAGAAAGACGGAAAACATCTGATGGTAAAATAGATGCCTCTACAGGGCCCATGCCACCGGCCAAGCCACAAGTGAGTGAAAAGCTGAAACAAATGGGTATATGGATGGACATGTGTCTGGATTGACATATCTTTTGCCAAGAGTGGAAATGTTTCATGTCATATCCAGATGTGTCAAGTTTCGGGATGGGGTAAAGGGGTAGAGTGCATGTAGAGTGCAAGGTAGAGGTGGGTGTGTCCTTTGTGAATATACTTGTGTCTCAAAGTCTTACATTAATGTTGAAATATTTTCTCAGCTTTCGCACTCACACAAAAAAAAAAAAACCACCTCATGTTTCCACTTTGTTTAAGTGCCATGTTTGAAAGCTATGTATTGATTCATGCTGAACTGTTATGCTGGAGGAAACAAATTCATACCACAGCAGGCAAACCCATCTAGAAACATTGGTATCCTAAATGTTTTCCGACTTGACTAGCCATCGGTAATGACTATAGTCAATATGCGTTTAAATACAAAGGTAAACATGACCAATGCATTTTGAAAATGTTGAAGCATCTACTTATGCAGGGCAAAGTTAGTGCAAAAGCTGTCTTATTATCAAAGATGAAATAGCTTTTATCAAATATAGATGTATCTTATCCAAACCAGGGTGTGGCAAATGTCAAAGATGGGTGTAGACGGGTGAGGCTTGTGCTGCAGATGGTTGTGGCAGTTATTATATATCCTGACATCAGAGTGATTGCACCTTTCATTTGTTATTAGTGTTAGAAAAGTTATGAAGTTATGGTATGTTTTAAAACATTGAAATGTAAGCACAACTTTTCAAAAGGAATTCTAAACTCTTTTGCTGAGCCATGCTTTTTAAGCAACTGTGGCAGTATCCTGGGATTCTCTCACCTAGTGCTCCCCCTAACCCTACACCATATACTTCATGGGAGAATTCTAGGAAAATGCCACTAAGAGTAAGGACATTCATGAAAATCATACGTCACAAAGGGATAAGACATGGGGTGACTGTGCCTTAAATTTCTTAAAATTTTAAGACATTCATCAGGCTGTGGTATGTTTCAAGATAATGCAAAGTAAGCACAACTCTTCAAATGAGGCCTTTGATATGATATACAGTAAAATATTTGAATCTTTTCCCCCAGTCTCAGGCCAGGCGTCGGTACCGAGCTCTGTACGACTGTGAGGCAGACAACGAGGATGAACTGACCTTCCAGGAAGGGGAGATTATCATAGTGATATTTGAGGAAGAAGAGGAGTGGTGGGTAAGTACAGAGTTTCCCCTTGTTCTTTTGTCACACATACTTCCACATCTTACGGCATGATATGAAAAAGTAATCTAAAAGGTACAAGAAAGAAGAAGTCATCCAGAAAGTATTAGTCGACTCTTTTGTCACTCACCATTTCTGAGCATTTGCAAAATCATGCTATTATTGGTGAATGACTGCGGGCCGATTTTTTGCACAGTATACATAAATAAACGTATAATGCTACTTTTTTGGCTAGATGTTTGTACAGATTTTAAGGTTTGCAGCCTTTTTTACATTCGCTCTTTCACAGGCCGTGACAGTATGTTATACTTGAACTGTTGTCACTTAGCTAAAGATTTGTTAGTTTGTGTTGATAAGAAGTAATGATGAAAATACCTGATTTTCAGTTCAGAATGGCTACATTTTACCATATACTTATTGAGCAGTACCGCTGAACAGTCAGATAACTTCAGTTGTTAAGTTTCTTGATTTGATGGGATAAGGGAAAAGGGCGGAAAGCTGGAACTGTGATTTCGGAATTTCATTTATATCAACATACCTATGTTAATCAGTTTGAATAAGCCTTCTTTTCAGCTGATTTAAATAAGCCTTTTTGAAGTGCAAATGTAGCCAACAAAAATTTATCTATATCATTCTCAAAATTATTGACAGGATTAAAATATCCCAAGCCTCATCTTTTTCAGGAGGGAGAAATTGAGGGTCAGCCGAACAGGAGAGGGTTGTTTCCCCTGAGTTTTGTCACACCAATGAATGACTGACGTCAGGAGGTCCTCTAGAATAGCTGATTGTTTTTATTAGAATAGCAGACATTTTTGGATGAGAATACCTGAATTTACAGCCATGGCATGGAAGAGAAAGACAATGAGCATGGATTACCAGAACCTGGATGCCATTGCAATAATGTCCAGAGAAATGAGGTTGTAAATAACCAGGTTTATGATCTGATCAGCACAGACGGCAGAGGAAAATTCTGTGAGTTCCCTGATGATGGGATATGATTGGCACTTACAATGGAATTAACAAAAAGTGGAGTATGAAGGAGGTCTACAACATGAACTTCAACCTTGAGCAGCAAAGATCTTATCGTTTTGTCAGTGTCAGCTGGTTTGGAGTAAAACGTTACAGATATGCAGTCCAACAACTGCAAATTAAGAAGCATTTGTTTGGATATCTGTGTTCCACCCCAAGCGTTACCTCAAAGATTTGGACACTTGACACTGTTTGAGGTTTTACTAAGAGCCCGTGAATCAGCTGTGTGGACTGGAAAGGGTTTGTCTTGCAGCCTGTCAAATTAAGCTTAACTTGCATGTTTGACTACATCAAGTTATTCTTATTGTATGAAAGTGTACTTTCTGTACTGCCATTTATGAGTGAAAAAAACTTTCGAGCTAGTATTTTCATTTCGAGCTAACCAAATATATAGTTATTAGAAGTTATAGGGGATCATCCCCGTGCAGTGGAGATAGAGAAAATTCCAAGAAAATTACAATTGAAGAACAAGTTTACACTAGAAATCATATAATCTACCTCATAAAACTCACATTTATCCACAATAACTTACCATAGCCCCATTAAATCAATATTTTTCTTTAAAGTATAAAAATGATTGTACCATATATGTCTCTAACAAGTAAAAATTCAGTATTAGAAAGCCCTGATCACTATTCTCAGTTGATATGTTTGTTCTTAATCAAGTGATTTAAGCTTCAGTTTGACTGGCTGCTAGACGTGTATGTCATATTTTAAGAAACCATTGCTCATATGACTCACTGTGTTCATGGCTTGTACACAGTTCCATATAAATCATGACATTTATGGCTGGTAAATACCACAGAATGTCAGTACTGAGCCATAACATTTATCGTTAAAGAGTATTAAGTTATGTATGATTAGGAGATGATATGTTCTCCCCATTTTCAAATGTTTTGCTCATTTACGGAATTGAATAATTAATGAGGTAGATATGCATGACAAGGCTTTTTTATGTGTTGAAAGGATTTTATCATCTTTAATCTAGATACAGTGAAACAATATCAGCTTAGTCTTAGATACAGAAAAACATTACCATCTTAGTTATAGATACAGAAAAACATTAACATTACCATCTGAGTTTCCAATACAGAAGAACAGTACCATCTTAGTTCTAGATACAGAAGAACATTGCCATCTTGGTTCTAGATACAAAAAATATTACCATCTTAGTTCTAGAATACAGACAACATTGTCATCGTTGTCCTAGATACAGAAAGACAATACTTTGGGGATAGAAAATCTAGATGCATGTAAATGCAACTGTTTCCATTCAGTCAGTGGCTGTATATCTTATCACTTCTTGAGGCTTGCTGGGGCAGATATTTGATAGGTGTACCAGAGAGGAATCCAAATTTATTATATTCTAAACTGTTCATGAAGATCCCATATGAATACACAGTGAAAAGGTCTAGGTTTTGGACAAAATGTTAAGTTGGAATTCAAATGCCTTTTTGATGTGTTTGTGAGTTGAAAGTGTTTGTATTCCAACATAAATGAACCATTTGTATAAACTGACCAGGACTTGCATTTATACAGAAGCAATATTGCATACTTAAGTGTCAAAGTATCAGAAAGCAGTGTTGCTGTAATGTATGGAAGTATGTGTGTACCTGTTTTCATGTTTTTGTAACAATGAGCTAGTAAAATTGTTGAGGCTTTTATGGATGAGATGATACAGTGCCAGAAATGTAAGATGGATCCTCAACCAGATAACAACAGGGACAATTAATAAAACAACTCTTTACTGGGTTCTGAGAGGAGCATATTTAAAGCTGTCCGGAGTGTAGTGATGGAAACACGTAACAACTCACTGAGTGCATGAGTCACAAGTTATGTAAATTGCATTTTCACATTCACGTCATAAACAGAAGAAATGAGTGACGGATGGAAGCAAGACCAGCATTCCACATACTATGTACTCTCTGACTGACACCCTTGAAGTGGGGAGGTGAAAAGTGAAAACTAATGATTACAGACTGAACAATAGAAAGAAGTTGGAAAGCTTGGGGAAAAAATAGTTGCAGGAAGAAATTTTTAGCTGAAAGTGGTCGTGTAGCTGTAGAGTATCTCATGACAAATATGGACAATTCATTTAATGCTTACAGGAACATAGAGATGTTGGGTTCAAGAGCCTAGTCCGGTAACTTCATCCTGTTATTTTGATGTATTTTTGCATTGTGAAGTTGGAATAAATTTCCATAAAGACATTATTTTTCAAGAGAATGACTGGAAGCAGGGCACGTTTTAGACAGGATGCAGAAAGTGTTTTAAGAAAGGTATTGACATTTTGGGTTAATGCTAATAAGAGCGTTTAGATGTCAGGGTCAGGAGCCTAGTAAGATAGGTTCACCTGTCATTCTGAAGTGCTTTCTTATATTGTGAAGGTTGAATAAAACTTCAGTAGACATTATTTTTCAAGAGAATGGTGTGTAGCAGAGGGGGTATGTTTTCTAGAGAAGGTGCAGCAATTAGATTGAATTTGGTTTCGTGGCTTCATATCCATGACAGCTGATTTGACCCTTGACGTTTCCATTACATGACCCTGTTGTTGAAAATTTGAGTTGATTTCATTCATAAAGCCACACAATGTTATGACCAAAGTCTTCTCTTATTGCCCCAGCAATGCATTTAATAACCTTTGAGGATATATTATCCTTGCATGTATCGAGTATACCATGATGTCTCAATGTATAATTGTGATATTGGAACCTCACTTTGTCGGATCATAGATCTATGTCTCAATGAAATCACCTGATCAGATTTCTCCTCATTTTAATTTCATTATCTTCACAGAATGCTTCAAATATTCCACATGAAACTTGAAAACCCCCATTATTATTGTTTAGCGACAAACTGTCACTCTATTTCTGTTCTAGAGTAAATACATGAAGAGATGCCTGAGCAATGACTATATAAAGACTATATATAGCCTAGGTATCTTTGTGCAGGCACCCGTTGAATTATGTCATTTCCTGTTATTGGATTAGTAATACCATGGGTAAAATATCCTGTCGTGTTATAAAGAAATTATACAAGCTTGTGACAAAGTTTTGTATCCCGCTAATGAAGTTTACGATTTTTCTCTGTAAGTTTTGGGCAGCACATAAGTATTTGCAAATCTTAAAATATGTTCTAATAGGAAATACAAAAAGTCATTTATTTAACCTGACCTCAAGCGCAAAAACTTTATCTATGACTTCCAATAGCTTTCCTTGGAAACATTTATTAACTCTGCTGTAACTAAAAGCTGTCATCGGTTCTGTTGGCAAACCAGTGGGACCAAACCAAGAACAAGTTTTGTTTTTGTTGTCACCATTGAAAATTGTGTTCCATGTGTGCCATAGATTGTGTCTTTTTGTTTCTTCAATGTACAATGAGCCAGATCTTTGTATTTTTTTTTAAAAAAACATCTCATCTGTAAGAAAAATAGAGGGAAATATTTGTTTAGTTTGCAAAAGTTTAGCCGTTTGAGCTTAGTCATTTTTTTTTCCTTTTTCTAGATAACAGTTAGAATTTAGGACAATATTCCCTTTGAGATGTGTTCCCCATTTACATTTTTGTGTTTTAATGGTGATAATGCAGATGCTCAGCGACTAGATACAGCCGTGGCTTTGTAAGATCCCCATGGAGAGTGATCAGGCCATCGGGGATAATAATAGTGTGAAGTCATAAGAGCGAGCATTAGCCTGGATACAAGACAAATTAACCACATTTTTATAATTATGATTATTATTATTATTATAAAACAGGCAGTTGTGTCACATTAGTTCTGGTAAAGTCTTAGTAACACCTGTGAAATAAAATGCCATCACACATGGATATCTCTGTAATAGACATTATACACCTTTTCCAAGTATGCCTTACTTGATAAGTGTGGAAGTCAAAAATCAGTGTGTCACATCATGGATGGTAGGCCTAGCATGTAGTAAGGGGGGCCAAAGAAAAAACAAAATATGTACATGAAAGGGGACTAGAGCACTCACAAAATTCCATGTTTCCCAATGAGGTATTTTCAGACGGGTCAGTTACACCACGTGATCTAGGGATTGCTAGGCTATTTCGATAAATGACGAGTAATCATACATGAGCAGAGCATGTAAACAAACCAACGTGTGAGCAAGATTTCCTAGGTCACGTGATGGAGCTGAAAATACCTAATTGCATCAAGATTCTTGCAAATATAGACATTGCAGTAAATTTGTAATTCATACCAGCCAGTTATGACAAAGATATTAGTGAAAAACTGGCTCTGATAATAGTGGTATATAAGGTCTACTATAGAGGGTATTACTTTGTGTTACAGGTATGATTCAACTTCCATCTACTTCCACCTTTTTTTATCCTTTATCTGCACGTGTGTTCAATAGTTTGATACATGTTATCTTTTTTATTATGAGCAGTGGAAGGAAAACATGCTTCTACCAGTGCATAGTTTCCTGGAATGAATGTGTGGCTGACACTATATTTTGTATAGTCTGTATGCACAATGCTTCATGCTAGCACTCATAAAGTGAGTGAATTAAATTTAAACTCATGAGATGTTCCATTTATCCCGGTAAATTTATGTAATGACAAGATTAATCACTGGACACTTGAATGTTGTGCTGTGTGACAATTTGCAACTAGTTTGGAACATATGATGTGTCAGTACAGAATCAGTAATATGTTGTAACTATTTTGAATAAAAAATAAAAAACTGGGAAAAGTGGTGCTTGGGAGTTCAAAATATTGAACTGGTTTTGTTGTTGACTTTAATGGTTCTTTTAACGATCGTGAATAACATTTCATGATCTTTTTTTCTAAGGAGAGGCATAGCCCTCCTCCACTAGATTATAGTGCATTATTGTGATGTGCACTGCCCTTTTCCAATCCTGTACATTTTGCATGCAAAGTTGCACACCGATATACTGAAAAATGCCTCTCTTTAAAGACCAATATCATTACTATCCCAGAAAACTGCATATTACTGAAACTGCATGATGCCTCATTATGGATGCTGGATACTCCGTGATTCCATTCAGAATGAGTAAATCAGAAAATGCTTGGCTTGATGTGATAGATCTTCATTAATTCCACTCTCAACATATAGTAACAGATTCTGGATATGATGATAATTCAATGGTTTGATGCAAAACTGTATTGCGGAAGAACACTATTATCATTACCATATTACCTTTTTTGTCAAGGGGAGACACTACTCTTTCCCAGGGGTTGTAATGCAGGAAACTTAATGTACAACTTATCACCGTTAGTGCGTTGAAGATTGTATGCAAAATTGCACACTAAAGTGCAGAACGGTGCATATTTTCTGTCTTAAGGATTATGGTCCTAGGAGTACCGTCATTAGTGATGGCACCAGTTGTTTGACACCAGATTTCACCCATGTTTCTTAGATACCTTTGTGCATGATCCAATGGGAGATTTTGTGGGTTTAATGTCTAAACATAGTTATGTCTTTTCACATGCAAATGTTATGTTAATTCCTTGTACTTCCACGTCAGGACAGACAATCATGCATAAAGGTATCTATGACAGGCGGATGTCATACAGCTGATGATTTCACATGACAGTTGTCCTAATATCATCACCTTTGAGGGAGGAAAATACATCATTCGTTATCTGAGAGGGCAGTTTTGTGTAGTAACTCTACCGGACTGAAATAGTGAGTTGTGCATTATGTTTTCTATTTTGTGACCTCCAAGAAAGGACCATGTCTTCCCCAAAGTTATATTTATAGCCTAGAAAGGAGCTTGACAAAGCCCTCTGTGTTATTGTTATGTTTTGGCATTGTTGTAACTTTACAATTTCAGAACAAATATGTACGATATGTGCATGAAAATTTCATCTCGTGTTCATGTCATCTGAAACTTACAGTCCCAGATTATGTGAAATTTGAAACACATTGCAACAGAAGCTGTAAACTCCATGACTTGATTGTAATAATCTGCAAGCAAATTGTATATGGAAATAGATAATGCTCGTTAGGTCCCTAATTTTTTTTCAAAATAAGTTCTTGAGAAGTCCTGAGATAACCCTTGATTTTTGTTTGTAGAAGGAAATTGTATATCACTATATTGAACTGAAAGCCGTGAATGATTAATATTTCTGTCGTAAAATACATGAAGGAATTACAGTTTCTGAACACTATTCCAATACTGAATATGTATTTTTGTTATATGTATCAATTCTACCTTGGCAGTTTAAAACAAAAAATGCTGTAACATGATATATGTTATGTTAAATTTATGTTAGTTTGTTAGAACTTCATGCTGCCAAAATGTTTTTTCATTAACCATGAGATAACACATGTTGAATAGTGGACCATATTTTTGAGTATATTTGCCAAATGTTCATTGTTTCTCAAAGACCCTGACATTTGACACTGTGCACCTCCTTCACCAGTGTTTGTGTTTCAAGACAGTAATGTTGTCGTCCTGGGATAACATGCTTGCTTTGATTGTTGCTTTGATCTGAGCATTGGTGTCATTGCTTTCTCTGTGAAGCTTTGAATTCAGCACCGTTACAATAGCCACTGAATCGCTTCACTGTTGTGGCATATTGAGATGCAATCAGTATTTTACTCAAGACTTCGACACTTGAGAGAGGCAAGGTGTAACAGTTAGTTATAATACAGGAACCATTTAGTTTGACAACAAAGAGGTCTAGACTTGATAGTGAGCATTTAATGTGCTTATGCATGGAAATGCTCGGGAGAGAAGGCATTTTAAAAACCATCAGCAGCAGGTGATCAAGATCACTCAAAATAAACAGGAAAACAAGGAAATCCCAGTGAATATATTCTACCAATTTTGTCTGAGAAAAACTTAGACAACAAAAACCTGAACATTTTCTTGTTACTGGCCCTCTACAACAGAGGAGTAAAGAGATCAAGCCGCATAAGTCTACATTATAGAGATTTAATACAACTTATTACTATAAAGGCTGTTTTGTGCATTGCCCTCTAACAAGCCCTGTTTATTCAGCATGTTGTGGATCAGTTGGCTGAATTGTGATGTTGCCATATGGCTTGTAGCTAGTCTAAATCAGCTGTATGTCATTAAACTAGGAACTGAGATATCAGACTCTGAAGACAAATAGGGTGAGCCAGTATCAGATTTTTGTTTGTTGCAGAAATCAAGAGTAAAATTATTTGTATATGTACAAAAGCATTGATTTTATGGGCAAATGGTCAGGAATTATGCATAAATTTGGGTTTTTGTGAGGCATATTAAATGAATTATATCATAGAAAATTGTTTTTCATCCCAGTTTTCGCAGAATATTTTTCATTTACATGTGGTGACCCCTTGCCACTTCAAGTAACTATGTCTCGGGCCAGAAAGATGACAGGTCAAAATTTTTTACACCAATTAAAGTGCATGCATCTTTTATGATATACTAATAACAGGATATAGCCAGAAAGCACCTTCAGCTTTGTCTTAACTGGCTGCAGGACATATGGATATAAAGCAAACAACATCAAACTTAGATATTGACTATCATGTGTCAGATTTATTACGCCTGTTTTCAGCTATCCCAATGTTCCTGTTATCCTTAATTCTCCTATTTTTCTTCTTTTCTTTTTTCTGACATTACAAAGTTTTTTTGTTTTTTTTTAACTTCCATATTATTCTGTATTTTCTTAGATATTTAGTTTATGTCATCTTTTTATCAAGTTTTTTTTTTATTTTTTAAAGGAATATCTGATTTGCATTAACACAGTAAATAATCAGTATTCAAACTAGTGTGCAATAAACTGCAAACCTTACAGCATGTATTCACATTGTGATAGATGAAAATTACATAAGACATTTTTTTGTTGCTAAACAAGGCATCATCATTTTCGTTAGTATCTTTTATGTATACTTGATGTCTTCTTGTTTGGCGGGCATTATTTTTGAGATGTGTTGAGATCTACTTAATGAACCATAGCCCCCATGAAAATACTTTTGAGTTCTGTTTGATGTCAGTTCTGATGACGCCGGTAGCCCTGTGACTTATTGGTCAGGTAAGACTTGATCCTGCTCCTTGTCAGAGCTAATAATCTTTGCTAGTCTTGTGAATTATTCAACAGTAGCATAATTGGCCTGAAACAGGGCTTTTGTGATGCTCCGTCTTTCTTTGTCTTCAGTGTGAAAAAAACAAGCAGGATAAACAAGTATGTAAAATCTACAATATGATTTGAATCTCTCAGTTAAGTCCTAAATTGTAGCTAGCAATATCTCACTTTGTGTGCTGTGCTGCACACTTGTTTTTCTACCAGGTGATGATGGTCATAGGTAACAGTCCTCCAGGCCTGTCATTGAACTTACTTTTTTTTTTTAGCATCTGTCTTAACCATTGTGTTCAGTATGCTTCACATTGCTTAAGAAATAGTCACACTTTTGAAATTGTTATTATGTTCACTGGCATTTGAAATTATTCAATGTACAAATCGATGAATGTGCTAGGTTTTGTTGATGCCTTTTTATGATGTTTTGCCCAAGCATTTTAATGTTTAGTTTTGTTGAAGCATTTATTTGTAAAGCATTGTTTCATGTTGTAACTGGTGATATTCAGTCAACATACTTTGCCTTCAACTAGAAACTTTCCATTCCTGACTTGGGAGTTCACATAGGCCTCAGGCTAAGCATTGCTACAGAATATCACTTGTTACATTTGCTAATCAAACTCGATATCTAGGACATATTTCATGCCAGTTTACATTGTGAAGCATTTTTTTTTCCACTGTGTTACACTGCATTCTTAAAGGTCACGTTGTTGTCATCTTTCAGTTGCATTGATATTTACATTATTTACAAAATATTGTCATCAGTGTTCGTTTTCCAATTTAGTTTTTTGTTTTGGTTTTAACCAGTTCATTCCATTGGGTTGTTTTGTTTACACAGTGAAACTTTTAAAATCTCACTTTCATTTTGTATGTATGTACAAGTATGCTCTCATAAACTGTACACCATTCCCCATGTGTCGTTGTTTAGTGAATCTATTTCACATTTTGTTTGGCCAGCTGTCATCTAGACTTTGTGTGACTTTATTTTTTTTGCAGTGCTTTATCACAAGAACTCTAAAAAATATCACCACGTAAAATATAAACTTGACATGTATTGTGTTGATTCTCATCCTCATCCATGATTTCATTAGAATTAAGGTTTTCAACCATACTAGATTCTGTCAGGCCATTATGCCCTAGAGGACTGATAGGATGGATGTTATCAGTGCCAACTCGGCCAAATTTTGCCTTTTATCTCAAGCTAATTTGAAAACATATGATGCAAAGTTGCATGTGTGACAAGAAACAAGTCCAGTTTTTGCTTGAGATAGCAGTGAAACAAAACCAGTCCTAGCTCTCTTAAGATTGTTGTGCTGGCACATTAAGCTTGGATTTATTTCTCATAAATCTCAATCAGTGGAGTCTGTCCACTCAGTCAGAATGGTGGAAAACAATCATATTTTGTTCTTGACCAGCAACATTGCGAAGGGTTATTCTGAACACAGTTGGTGATTGTCATGGGATATGTTTTGAACTTTATCCAGGTCATTGTTTAGTGTTGTTTTGTGGGCATTATTAAAACTGTTTCCCAAAAACTTCACTGTAGACAAACTGCTCAGATTCAGCTTTGAAATATGACCTGGGGCAATAATTCCTTTTTGTGAAGCCCTTCAAATGTGCCCTTCAAAAGACTGGAGGAAATGGGCAGTAACTGTGTTGTTCTTGTTTGGAGATTGAAGAGTCACTGAATCAGCCCATCTGAGATATAGGTAATAATAATGTAAGGTTGCGTAGATCAGTATCACATAGATTGGAGATTGTCAGTAATCTTACTGCTCATTATTTTTTCACTTTAAGAACAACTCTCACAGCAAGAAAAAGTCAGTGTCAAACTTAAATTTCATTCCACCTCAAATTTTCGCACTCATCCCATACCCATACTCATTTTCTCATTATAATCTGTGTAGCTTTGATATGGTAGAACAATTTAACAGAAGGGTGAATAAGAGTTAATATACATCTACTATCATCACATTTTAGTACATTTAAATCAGTGACATCCGTTCTCTTAAGCTTTAGTTCTTACGTCTTAATTATTCTTTTGTTCAGTTTTACTTCACTATGGGCCATTTATTGCTTAATTAATATACATCTTACAGCTTTCTCCTATTTTGGTGTATTTTTGACTTGTGTAACATTTTAACAACATGACTGGCATTCCATTGTGATTTACTTGTTGGTGTGATGCAGCACCCATGGACCTCACACCAAATGGGTTATTTTCGTTTTTCTCAGATGCAAGGAACAATACGTGCTTCAATCAGGGTGAAAAGGCCACCTGGCCATTTTCAGTGACATAGACTTATAAATATGATAACGAATCATGACATTTTATTAGCTGCAGAGATTTGTGCTTGCACATCAAGATTCTTCATAAACCATTTTCTAGCACTATCAGAGAGGTCATTTGAACTAAATTCATTAGCAGTGCCTTACAACTTACGAAGATAGACAACAAAATACACACTGCGCAAGTTGCCAGTAGCTCCCAACACCAGTCATTACAGCTTGTGTTTGTAGCTCTTACCACAGATCAATTTTATATAATTAGGATTGATTCGCCTTTCTTTGCCACATGTGATGTGTGAAATTTCACACACAAAGGCTGAGTTCCTACGAGACCCTGAATTCTGAATTGCAGTTAAGCTTTAAAGTTACAGTGGGGTTAATTTTTAAAGTTACAATAGAATGTGGCACTTACTGGTTTGAAGGAAATTAACTCTGTGAAGACAGCGGATACGCATACAAGAACTTTACTGCGGGCCAGCCAAGACTCACCTGCATGTTGTGACGTCACTCCCTTGTACATGACTGAGTACTATATAATATAATGTCCTACAATTAACCAGGCCAGTTCTACTCTCATACTTTTTGCCATTGACTGTTCTTGGAAACTGGATAATTTTAGCATGATAATTCCATGTCATTTAAAACTGTCGAGTCTTCAGTGATTTAATTATATTCAGTAAATTGACCCATTTAGATGTGTGGTCATCGGTGTGTTGCATTTCACCAAGGAACTGATAACATCACTCACTGTTTTCAGTTCTTGGCATTTTCACCGCATGTTTTTTTTTACTCCACTGTGTATTATCTAAACTATCTTAAGTTGGATGCAAAATAAATGCATCGTTGCCATACTAGAGGGACCATGTCCATAGCTGGGAACATTTTTTTCTATCCCATTATTGACATGGGGATTGTGTATGTATGTCCCAAAGTGAACAACTTCCCAATATTTTGATTGATTGCTCAAAATTCCTAGATCTAGATCACTTGCTGAGAATGAGTAGGCACTTTTTCTTTGTCAAAGACAGCTTAGAAACTCCCCTGGCCTCATAGCAGGAGCTCTTAAGCTTTTGATATTGTGTTAATTGATGGATGTTTTATGCAATACGTGCCCCAGGCCATTCGTGCTTATCTCAAGTAGGCTATTCCCAGTGACCGTATTCCGAGCAAGCTTAAGCTATGCTGAAAAATTGCTAATTTTGTTAAATGGCAAGCTACGCTCATTTTCATGTGTGACATGCTTCTGCCCATACTGCAGCACTGTAATATGTATGTATGTAATAAGTTAATATTTGGTGTAAAGATATCTCTCTGGTTCTGATGAACAGATAAGTGTAAAGAACAATATAGACTCTTCCCCTTCTATCCCTTCTATCCCCCCCATCCCCCAAAATCTCACACACATTTTTTTTTTATATGCATTAGGACTAAGGTGGAAAGTGGAAATCACTGTCAGACACAGGCCATTTTTGAATAAGGTACCATGCAGGTTATGAGATTCAGACCCCTGTTGACGTGCAGAAAAAATATAAAATAAGCTAATATTTTCCTGCCAAAGTGCAGTTGTGAAGATACATGTTGACTATTTTTCTTGCCCCACTCTAAAAATGATTCCCTCACTTTCTCTCAGAATTGTGAAAATTGTAAAGATATCTTGTTTTTTATATGAAACAATATTATCACATTGCGTCAAAACTTGAAATCGACTGTAAATTCCTGGACAAAAAATATTTTTTGCAATCCCATCAGACAGCCATGGCTCTGGTCAGCTAACTACTGACCTTAAATTCATTCTGCTTGGCTACATTACATAATGCCCGTCACGTTTGTGGCATAACATTAACATTGATTATGTCTTTGTTGATATATAAGGTCATCATATATCATATGACTTAATTAGTGTAGTGGTAAACAATATTATACATCAGGACACAAATGTATAGTGTCAGTTACAGGGCTTTTGCAGCATAGGCATGGTTGTTTACATTAGTGTTGATAAGCCTGGAATCATCTAGTCTTAGATCAGCATTGTTTCTACATGTGTATGAGATAACATAGCTTCAGCATTCTGCCATCAGGTTTACTCGGTGAGGGGCTGGCGATCAAATGTAGTGTTTGCACAGCAGTATACAATTTGCTTTGGAAGAGCCTGCTTGAAAAATTTGAATCAGGCAAACTTATGATACAGTCTGCTCCGCTTAATGGCTGTCTGGATAATCACAACTTCCCCTTAATTGCAGATTTGTCCACATGGCAAAATGGTTACTGGATAATCCCAATGCTTCCTAATCGCAACATATGATATGCTTCCAAGAATTGCCATTTAGCAGAGTTGACTGTATTGTGTTTGATCTAAGAAAAGTTACCTCTCTCTTCATGCAGACTGAGCTTTGACCACTCTCTGCTTTGTATGCATGACAAAGGTGTAGACAGTTTACAATCTGGAATGTCTTTCCATTTTTTGTTCTTTTTAAATTTCTTAGTAACATGGGTTTCACATTACCATCATGAGTTGTAATTTCTTGTATTACCATCATTATAGAATCGTTAGGTTTTTAATTTTTTTATATTACTATTAATATAGGGTCATTAGGTTCTTTCATCTCTGAGGGAAGGACACATTCTGGTATGTTTATAATTTATGTGTAAACTTGTATAGATTCTCCTTATTTGTATGTCACCTTGATCCTCACACACAATGCATGTCAATTTACAGCCATTGTAAATGTAACTGTTAATAAAAGAAATAATGTGTAAACAATTCATTCATCCTTCATTCTTTTTTACCTTTTGTTTTCTTTTTCACTTTCATGTCTCTTTTGTTGGCAAAAATCCTAGGCAACTCTCAAGATATACCTTGGGTCAGTGTTAAGAATGTGTCTAGGAAGAGAGTGCATATATCCACAGTCTTTGGACAATATCAAGTGACCCTCTCTCCTCCTTAACTCTGCTGCTGGCCCCAACTTTGTCTTTAACCCAGACTTAGAATACATCTTGGGAGAGTCCAAAAATTTTATCCAGTGAACTTAGAACACTTCTTGTATGTTCTTCAAGTCAATATCGGTCTCAGGACAGTATTAAACCTGGGCAGCAGCTTGTCACATGAGATTTTGGTGGGATGTCTGAAAATGGCAAATCACTATTACATATCTATTTATCTTCTCATATCCTTTCTATGATGGACAACTCTTTAAGGACTTAATTACTGCTTCTGGTGCAGACAATTAATGAGAATATGAAGGGTACTTTTCCATCCCATACCTAAAATGCAGCTCAGTTGCTTGTGGTCCAACATAACATTTACATACTGTGAGAGAGATCTGTCAATTTTTGTTGTTCTTATTAATGTTCACAGCTTGTCACAAGTCTATAGTCACAATCCATCAGCACAGTTTGGGCC
Source organism: Ellobium chinense (assembly GCA_033807755.1). Lineage (NCBI taxonomy): Eukaryota > Metazoa > Mollusca > Gastropoda > Ellobiida > Ellobiidae > Ellobium > Ellobium chinense. The sequence goes on along the minus strand of JAWQUT010000372.1, from coordinate 658,133 downwards.
TAAAATATCTGTGTGTCCGCAGTGTGTATGTGGAAGCAATATATGCATGTCAGCTAATACTAGTTCTGCATTGGGAACTGTGTCATTGCATTATATTGCTCCCAAAAATGGTAATCCAAATGGCTCAAGCACCTCTTGGTAAATAAGAAAAACCAAAAAAACAAGGTTGAACATAACATACAGTGGAAAATGAGACAATTAGGTTGGTCATAAATTTCAGGACTGAATTTTGCACTAAATTCACTTTCCACAATGCTGATGTGTACCAAAGTCCAAACCAGAAACCACCTTCCTCAAAATTCTGCCCCGGCATTTGCAATAATTATTTGTGGTATGACATGAATCTGTGCTACTGAAGGCAAAACAGGCATATAATTTACTCACACACACACATACAAGGAACAAAAATATATCTATACACAACTGAACAACCATTTCAACTAGGATTAGTGACTGAAGAATCGGTATTTCATATTTTGTCTCTTTATTATATTATACAAAATTCAAGTTCCCCTCTCTGCCTAAATACACTGGTGACAACATATTAAAAGTGCAAGTGTGAAAGAATACCTGACACCATGGCCAAAGTGTGGACTTATACCCCGAGTGTCAGGAAGTAAAAAGCTGAAACACTTTACAGTGTAAAAAGGAATTCTTCCTCTAACAAACCTTTTATTGTTGCACTCTCCTCAACCGAGTGTCTTACCAAAGAGTGATTCTGACACCAAGGTGTACTATATGGGTTTTTTGGTTTTTTTTCTTTCAAATCAGTGCACTTTTGGTCAAAATTAAGCACTATCTGGCTACTGAAAGCAAATACTGTATATGGCTTGCTAATGGTCAACAAAATGACAGTTCTAAGGCACTACTGTTCGCAACTGGATTGCCGTGGAATCTGGAATAAAATTTGAATATGAACAGCACCAGCTGATTGATGCCGACCATAGCTAAATCAATATTATTCTCTTGATTAAAGACTTCAGCAGCTGCCAGTCTGTTGAGGTATTTAGCTATGATCGAATGATTGTTGAAAATCAGCAGTGGATAACCCCATCTTTCTATCATTCTCTCTCTCTCTCACTTTCTCTCACTTGCTCTTCATCCACTCCATTCATAATGAACTCTACACATGTTATCATTTTTCTTCTAATGTAGAAGAATTTACACTGTCTAGCATTCTCCCTCTCCTTCAGTGACTGGAACAATCATGCCCGTGGTTTACAGATACATCCATGCATGAATTAATAGTATTCACATCCTATTCCATAAAGATAATTTCACTCGTGGATTGCTCTCTAGACCCTATATCATGGTATCCAATAGACCTGATTCCACATCAACCACTTAAAATTTCCACTTGGGTCTGCTATACTTTGGCAGGTATGAAACAGTGTAGCAGCACACAGTTTCAGACTCACTAGCTCTTAGCTCAGCCTGACGTCTTAACCTGTAATATGTAAACGATTCCTAAGGTGACGAAGTCATTTTAAGCTCATACAAATCAGAATGAATAACAGATTTCCCACTTACGCCACCATGGATGAGGACTTTTTCTGGCAAGACAAAACAGATGTGGCCTGCTCGGCCCAGTTTCACTGAGTTTAGTTTGTAGAAACATACTGGAGGCTTGAGCGAGACAAGAAACATCTCTCCAACTGGCTCTCGATTTCGGCCATCAAATGTTTCCCCACCATGAACAAGGATACAGCTTTCATCTCCAGCAGAGATATGGTTCCTGCGCCCACAAGGAAGTTTTGACATAGGGGTCTGGGACCTGGACTTCACTGCATTTAAAATCTTGGATAAAACACTGCACTGAATGACACAATCACCTTTGAAGCCCTGGGCTCTCTCCAGCAAATGGTCATCTCGTCCCCCTATGATAAAAATGTTATTCCCGCTCAGGTTTGCAGTGTGTCCTGATCTGGATGTCACTTCACGACTGTATTCACGGTAGATGAACTGACCAGATAGAACACTTCCTGATAGAATGAACACATTTCCATGCTTACGTTGAGTGCGCAGACTCCCCTCCCGACCCACCACAATGATCTCCCCATTAGAAAGAGCACAAGCTGTATGGGAACTCAGCCCAGCACCCTCAGGAAATCCTGTATGGCTTATCTGTAACCACTTGTCCTCTTGAGAATCATACACATTCAAGTCTGGTACTCGCCTCCTCCCATCCCAACCTCCAATCAGCAAGAGATATCTGTCTTCCAACACCACAGCCGCGTGATGGCTTAGTGCTGGGCTGCCTGGGGTTCGAATCTGTTCCCAGATTGTTGATCCCAAGTTCAGTTTATAAAACTGGTTAGACGGTCGTGTGGAACCACATTCTAGTATGCCCCCATGAACATACAATGCTCCTCGTATCACTCCCCCAACATGATATGCAGCTTGAGGTCCTAAAGGAACAACAGGTTCCCAGTTTAAATCAACAGTAGGTGATAAAGTTGAAGTCAGAGATGAAGAAGTGAATCCTTTTGACACTGAAGACGAGGATGTTTTTCTAATAACCTGAAATGAAAATAATAATGTACTGTGCTAAGTGATACTATTCAAACATGGGCGAAGCAAAAGCAACTGACTTTGTAGAGGTTTGAAATGCTTCTTTGAATGTCAATAAAAAATAAGCACAAATTTCAAGAATTTTTATCATAATATTGTCACTGTGCTTCAAAAATGACAAAAATGACCTAAACCATTTTTTACACAACTGAGAGAACACAGGAAAATGTTTTTAGACCAAAGTAAAAAAACGGCCAGCATGTTTCTTTGGAACTGCAGTTTGGCAAGAAAATATCAGAACACTTTTTTTTTCAGCGTCAACATGGGTCCTAAGCTCATAAACAATGAAATATCATTATTAAAAAATGGCTTAGACTAAGCCTGCCTCAGACCATTTTCAAAACACAGTGACGACAAAGTTTTGGAAGACTTTTCTGAATTTTTGTTAACAGAAAAATGTGTATTTAAGTTCAGGGATATATACTATATTGTGAAAAGGAAGAGAGGTCAGAGTCATTTCGGTCATTAAAAATTCTAGCTTGGAAGTGTATATTCAGAGGGTTAAATGCTAGTCCTGGTGATGTTATTTTACATATTACATTTTCTTTTTCTTTCATTATGATTATGAAAAAATAAAGGGCTAAAGCAAGAGCTACAATGTACACTTGTTACTTAACATTTTACAAGTTACATTCACATCAGTGGATGAAAACTCTACTGTAACTTTGATAATCGTAATGCCATTAATGTTACCATTTGTGAAAAACAAAACAAAAAAAAATAGTGAAGTATAGTGTTAGTGATTCATAGCTACAGTTGGCAAATTAAACCTATTTCGGTAAGAGCCTCTTGAGGTGACAAGTTTGTAATAAAATAATCCTCTTTCAATCACATAGATGCCATCAAAAAATCATATTTGACATCATTTATCACTCAGAGACTGGCTCTATGGTCACTGGATTTTTCACACCACAAAAAACAAACAAACTCTAAGCCAGGAAACTCTGATCTTGCATAATAAATGTTTAGTCAAAGATTACCTTTTGCTCATATTGACATACAAGCCAGTGGTCCTTCAAAGCAACAAAAGAGTTTTTACAACACTCAGGGAAATACTCATCTATTTTAGGGCATCTTCTTATGATATGATATTGAAAGTGAAACCAATAGAAATATTCAGAAAAGCGGCAGAATGGCCATCACAGGGAATGTATATAGATCTAGACCTAGTCCACATGCGTTTGTTTTTGGTTGTTGTTTTTTTTTTTTGGGGGGGGGGNGGGGGGGGGAGAGTTACATATTTTTGAGGGGCCTCAGTGTCAGATTGTATTCTTTCTGACATCACAAAGAAAAAGAAAGACTGATCATTCTCATACTATCTATAACTAGACTTATTCCAAACACTATGACTAAACAGTCATCTTATTGAACAACGTCGACAAGTATAGGCAACTGAGGATCAACAACAAAAAAGCCCAGTCGTCTTCTTTGTTTTCTTCCTCTTCTAAGCTGATATCTGAGCTTAGAACTATTAGATCTAATGAAGCCTACTCTGTTCCGCCTTGAAGAGTCCATTTTTATAATGCTGCCTAGGTATGTGCCTCTACTGGATTACTGGGCGATTCTTCCTCACTTTCCCACTAAGCAATTAAGTGTTGTGAGGGACGCCGTGGTTTCTAGCCGTCGCCATGTTGGAATTGCCCGGATTTTAATGTGAATCAAAATTCCCACAATGCTCAGCTTCGTTGATGTGCTACTTTGGCGGAGGGGAATGGTCGACCGATAAAGAACGAAGCAGAATGCCAACAAATCCAATATTTTCCAAGTTCTAATGTAGCTGGCAAAATGAAAAGTAAGCAGAAAGTTTAAAAGTACAGTGCCCATCATACATCTCCGAATTTTATATCATTTTTATGTCTTTGTCATTTAAAAAATGAGATGTTGGGGCTGGTAAATTGTGCACTCTTCAACCTTCCGTTTCACTTTGGATTGAGGAACACAAGGATAAACCAGCATGTTGTTGTCACTTTTGTGGGTTTTCTTCCACCAGGATAGCTCACCAAGCTTCTTTCATAGAGATATTGGTATTTTAAACAGTATATAGTCCAAGGTTTGTCTTTCTTGCAATGGAACAGTCCAGCAAATATGTGGGTCAAATTATTTGGCAAGTGATCAGGTGTGGTGAACTGTGGTGGAAAGCTTTTCTTGGATAACTCCATCATTTCAGACAAAGAATTGCATTTCACTGGCTAGTACACTGAGATGACCCATATCTACAGTACACATGCAAGATTCTTTAAGCAAGTAATGAACAGCACAGGTAGTTTCAGTTTACATTCACAGATCCAGACTAGACTAGATAAGACAAGACATCTAGATCTAGATCTAGTCTAGGCTATGCTCAGTCTGACTCCACAATCTTTAGACACTGAAATCATCTAATTATGGTACAGTGATGTAAATCTATCTCTAGATTAATGAGCCCACTTGACAGCAAAAATATCATTATGAACATGAAGCTTCATGCATCTAGACTATTCTATTCTTCACCCTTTCAATGTTTAGATTACTGAACCTGATCATAATTCATAAAGATTCATAAGACATATGTATAGATTTAGATATAAACCTAGATCATCATCTTTATAGCATGTTTTGTTTTTTGTTTTCATCCATGAAAACCATTTATAGACAAGATAAATCTAAATATGAAACAGAAAGTAGTTTCTGCAGCAAGCTTTTTGACATCATAATGAAAGCTTTCTAGTTGCATGTTCAGGGAGTAAGCTGAAACAGATGAGAGATTGTGTTTTTCTGTGATTCACCAGGTACAACTTATGCGTTGACTTATAAATCTTAATAAATTAAGAACCTAATATCAAAATCGCAGATGGAAGAGAAGTCTTCAGTGTTATGTGTTAGTTATAGTGCTTGTAATGAATCTTTAGGCTAAAAAAAGTGTCATGACATGTGGTATTGCAATCTAGCACACTGACCATTGAGAAAGTTTCACACTATGACTAATTCATTTCAGGTTATTACAAGTTTTTGTAACAGATTGTGTCCCATCAGAGTAAATGCGGCAAAACAAAACTAATAATTAAGGCCAAAAATTACAATAGAAAATGGTACACCAAAAGAGGTATTTTTTGTTAATGAGTTAAAGACAACCAAGATGAAATATTGTAGTATGTTATGATTGACTGCACCTCTTGTGGAAATCTTGATAAAGTTTAAGGGATTTTGTTACTCCAGCTGCAGCCCTAAAAATACTTGCGATATCTCATTATCTGTTCATAAGAAATACTCTGCCATATGGTCAATGGTACATCATTTACAAGAAAATCTCAGTGAATAATGCATGTAAACATGGCTCAGCCAGCTATCTGTTGGAAATGGCTTCTCAATTAATAGACTAGCCATGATTTTCTTACTTTTTTTTTATTTTTTTTTAAATATCTTCTATCTTGGACACTGACATGGTCAGTGACACAGTTTTGACTAAAGTATAAAGTGTCATAAATGGATAGATTGAATAGTATGGAAAGCAGCTGAATTAAAGTAGTATGAATTATTGAATAGTTAAATTAAACTGGATTGAATGATTAGATTAAAATGAATGAATGAATGATTAAAGTCAAAGTGATATGAATAAGGTTAAAGTAAGGTATTATAAATAATTATATTAAAGTCATATTAACGTTTGAATATGGTGTGAATGTGAATAGTTAACTCTTGAGAAAAGTAACAGTATAATGTAATCTCTACTGAATAAAAATCCATTTACATTTTCAATACTCCAAATTACTTCTAATGCCATTTTCTTTAGCTGAAACGTCAACAAAATTATGGTAACTTCAGTAAGATCATGAAATAGAATTACTTAATTTGTTTCTTAACAAGTGCCTTAGTCTGTTGACTGAAGGACACTGGATGTTTGGGGTGCATATGCAGGGATTTGCTGATCATAAGCAGCCAGCTCGTTGCTCTTAGAATGCTCATACCTTGTAAGCTACTAGCTTAGTTATGATATGAGTGATTTTATTATGTCAACATAATTTTCATACCATAGCCCTCATAGGATGAAATGCAGATCCTGAGAAATAATGATTTCCGGAAAGAAAGGTTTACAAAGATTTGTATAGATTTCTCTTACTTTTTAAAACACATTTTTTTTTTTTTTTAAATGCACTGAACTGTAGTCTAAATACATAATCTAGGCCTAGTGACCAGGGTTGCAAAAAACTACTTTTTTTAGTAGTTGATTAACTATAAGTTACTTGATCACAAAAGTAATTTCACTACTCTAAAACTACTTTCTATAATTTGGTATTCTCTACTTTACCATTACTTTTCAAAAAGCATTCACTACTTTTTTCACTACTTATAATATTACTATTACTCTTCTCTTTAAACTGTTTTGAAACAACCTCTTTCAACAACATAGATCTACATGTAATATTATTATTGAATACAGCATAAATAGATACAAAAAGGTAATATGGATAATCTATCAAAAAGGGAGAGGGCACGTTTACAGTTTTTGCCTTGTATTGCTCAGTTGTCAAAATCACACCAATATCGTTATCAAGCTATTTATCAAATTATTATCAAACTGCTTGTATTTTCTCACACAAGTCGATCAGACATGCTCTGAAGCCATCACATAAAATAAAAAAAATAATAATTTGCAACGTGCCCTTGCAACAGCTTTGGCTATTCAAGTCACTTGCCATCAACATGAGGGTAGGGCAGTCTGGCATTCGGTATAATTATGGCCAGAGCCGCCCAGGGCTATGTCTTATTCGTCAAGAATAAACGTTTTTGGTTTTGTTTTAATTTCGGAAGGGGGGGGGGGATACATTGTACAATTTTGCTCCTGTTACCTTACTATAATTACTGACCCTGAAAACAGGCTTCCACTAAGCTACGGGTGGCTACGACAGATATCACAGGATTTCGCAAACAATCCGATTTAGTGCCGCCTAATGTCAACCTAATTTCCATTTCCCCACATTTGATGAATTGTAAGTAAGGTTTAAAAAAAAAAAATAGTGTAAGAGACAAGATGGACGGACGGACGGAGTATTCATAATTAAGACAGGATGAGTAGTAATGAATTGAGAAATGATACCAAACTTTTTTGAAAGGTGGTCGGCCGGCCATGCTCCCCCCAAAAAAAAATTGAAACACGGTGAAAAAAAAAATTGACGAAAAAAAAGTAGCGTGAGTACTCACTACTCTTTTTCTACTTTCACTACCGCTACAACTACTTTTTTAGCGCTGGTATTCACTGCATTAAAAACTACGAATTTTTGTCAAAAAGTGCTCACTACTTTTTTGCTATATATTCACTACACAACCCTGATAGTGACTTCTTTCTGTTTGATTACAGGCATGACAGCACGAAATGCTAACAAGGATGCTGGGGACTCAAATTCAAAAGAGGACATCTCACAAATTCGAACCCCCATCCAGATAAGTGGGAAACCAGTGGAGCAAGTCTTGAACAGTGTTCACTATGGCAGCCCAGAGCTCAGATGCCTGCTTATGGATGAATGTGATCTCATCTTTGAATGTAAAGTATGCCGGGCTTTATTCAGAGATCTGCCCAACTTTATCTCTCACAAGCGAACTTACTGCACCAAGTCATCCGCTGAGGATAGACATGTCGCAGTTGCCAGTCTGCCAGAGGAGAAAGTGGTTGTCATACAACCACAAGCTCCAGAAGATACTGAGCAGGAGTCAGGGCCCCAGTCACGAGCTGCAGCTCCACAGCAGAAATCGTCAAGGCCAAACTTGGAAGAAACTATCCAACGAATTCAGTCTGGGGAGCTTGGACAATCCCATGCTTACAAGGTGTATACGGAGGCAGCAGAGAAACTTCAACGGCAGAAGGAAGGGATGAGGGTTGCAACCATACGGACAACACCCATTCCTACCAACAAGAATGCAATGTTTATCGATGTGAATATGACATCCGTTAACATTCATGAAAGACAACAGGTTAACAATAGTTCATCAGTCTCTTACGACATGGACAAATCTTTAACTGTGATTAAGAGAAAAGCTGGCGAGAAATCAAACAAGGCCACTCCTCGTCCATCAAGACCTGTCAGAAAGATCATCGAAGAAGAGAAAGATTCATCGGAACCTCAGAAACGGTTGATGGAGCAGTTAAAAGAGATACAGCACAAAGTGAAACAGAAGGCTGCAGCACAGGACAGAGGGACCCAGAAGGGCAAAGAGAAAAACACACCTCAGACAAGTAATACGAAGAGAGAAACTATGGCGTCTCAGTCTAAAACTAATTCACACAAGACAGGTGCCAATGCTGGCACGCAGACCAACACTGTTTCGAGGAAATTTACAGACAGTGGTACTAACAATGCACATGTTGAGAGAAAAGCAGCTGATTCCTTTGATTTTAAAGACTTAGCACGTCAGAATTTCCAGACAGCACTTGCTAAGGCAGAGATCAAATCTAGTGGAAAAGAAGTGGGAGCTGTGGTGACACGAAGAAGAGATGACAGGAAAGAAAAGATTTCATCAAAAGTGACTGTACACAGATCTCAATCACACACTGCCAAAGCAGTGAAAATGGCAAAGAGTTCAAAAAGATATTCCTCAAAGAAATCTCTCATTTGCAGCAAGTGCAATTCTATATTTGCGACACGAAAAAGCTTGCACTTCCATAATAAGATACACCATTCAACTAAACGAACATTCTATCCATGTCCGTATTGCTCAAGTGAGTTCTACTATTTCTTTGGTATTACTCGCCATCTTTTTAATAGTCATTCCAAAACAATGGATGAAATTGATAAGATGCGCAAACTACTACGGGAGAAATCGTATGTAAAACCTGTGTTTCCTAAATCTCCAAACAAAGAGATCAAACACGTTGTGGGGACACGAAGAAGTGCTCGCACAGTGGTGCATACACAGGTTAGCAAATCTCCTCCAATCTCATCTGCCACAGCAAATGTTTCCTCTGGTGATAAAGAATCATCAAATACCACTAGGCGGGGCAAAATTTCAGAAAGTCCTGCCTCTGGGTCATCATCAAGATCTCTCAAATCAAAAAGTGGTCAGCCAGATGGAGAACAACTTCTGTTATCAAAGTCAGGTAGATCTGGAACTGGGATCAAAGCACGAGGAACAGATGAAAGAAAAACTGAAGATAGTCAAAAAGAAAATTCAGCAGATTCTCGAGCAGAGAGACTTAGAAACCGGCAGCAACAAAAGGCATCAGGAGATGTTCATGAGCAGCAGATCTCTGAGGATACTCCTGATGCTTCATTAGAGCTCTTGACTCCAACACCTAGTCCCGCCCCATCATCTGCTGTGTCGGAGGAAAGCCATGAAAGTTCATCATATGTCTGCCCAAAATGCAAACGTTCATTTGGGCGCAAGATAAGCCATGAGAACCACCTGAAAGTTTGCGAGGGGGAAGGCAGTGATTCCTCAAACTTAGTGAAATCAGAGAGATCGCAAGTATCTCAGGCATCAGATGTGAAAGACAGTAAGCCTGCAAATAGGGTGCAGAGTATAGGTAAATCAAATACAAGTGATGCAGTGATTCAAACTGGCGAGAGAGGTCTTGTTGCATCTGATTTGACAAGAACACCCAAAGTAATGAGTATAGATCCAAGAGGTAGGAGTAGAGATGGATCCAATGACAGCCGAAGATCAACGAGTTCTAGGAACTCTGCCACTTCTTCTGCAGACAGAGCTGCAAACCAGTCTTTACGCTCAGCAAGTGTGGACAGAGGTGTGAGAAGGGACGAGTCTCGAAACAGGAGTTTAGAAAGAACAAGGGCATCTAGAGATAGGAGAGACTCTTCAGTGGAGAGCACTCAAAGCAATGTGGAGGGGGCCAACTCAAGAGGTCGAAGGAATGTTCTTTCCAGATACGCTTCATCAGCAGCACAGACAGCTAGTTCTCCAGTAAAGTCAAACCTGTCTCCATCAGGTGGTGCAGCAACGGGCAGTGACAGTACTAAGGCTGATAAGCAAAGTCCATCTCCTGTAACTACTAGAGGAAGAAAGTTGGATGTGAATGGTCCGAGTCCAAAATCTGGTTTACCACATACAGGTCGTGAGCAGGAATCCAAATCTAGGTCGCCAGCATCAGGCTCTTCCCAGGCAGCAAATGCAAGCTCTGATATGACACAACCTAGAAGAGCCAATGTAGTAAAGAGCACTGGTTCTGGAAAACATACGGCTGCTGCCATCCATTCCAAAATAACTAGTAGGAATGACAGAAAACAAGCAGCAGGGTTGCCTCCAAAAACATACTTCTCCCCTAGAATCCAACAAAATTCACATCATGGGACTCTGACTCCCATCCAACCACCTAAATCACATCATAAACTTCCCACCGTCAGTCGTTCAACATCGATTTCGCCTCGGAAACAGTTGTCCCCTATGAGAAGGCTGAGTTCTCCTGGAAAACATCCCATTTCCCCTCAAGGAAGCTTGACCCGTTCCTCAAATCCAGACCTATCAACCAATAAAATTTCTAGTTCTCAAATTAAAACTGCCATTTCTGGTTCCGCTGAGAGCCTCAAGAACAAATTAGCAAGTAAAGGAGAGGCTATCACAAAGCCAAAGACCAAGTCTATCGATGATGTAAAGAGGGAAATGATAGTGGATACAGAAAAGCAGTCCACGAATTCTGAGTTGTTGGTCAAAACAGAGGTGGCAAACACTGAGGAATATGATACGTCTGAGAAGCAGGAAACTCACACTGGACACCCCAAAGTTTTTACATCTAATCAGGATGAGAAAATTAAAGAAGTAGGGAAAGATTATGAACAGATGCAAACTGATTTGACTTCAAGTACCAGTAGTTGCAAGATTGACCCCAAAGTTGAGGTAGCAGATGAAAAAATCTCTCAAGGTTCTGCAAACCAGCAGGTATTAATTAAGAACAGTGCAAGCAATAACTTTGATGGAGATCAGCTGGAATCAACACCAAGGGCTGCAGTCATCAGTGCTTTGTCTGAGAGACCCAAAAGGAAGAGAAAAGTACCAAGCAGGAATAAGGATGCTGAAGAAATGTTCTCAAAAATTCACAACCTTAACAGGGAGGCTGTGCCAGAGAAGAAAGCAAAAATCATGCCAGAGCACCCTAAAACTAAAGCATCACATGGAAAATCTCTCCTTGATACATCTTATTCATCATCATCTTCAGCAAACATGGATGCTAGTGTGAGTGAGATGATGGAGGACAGTGAAGATAACGACCAGGATAAGGATCTTGGCAGTGATGTGTTGTCATCTCAGGATGAAGATAAAGATGAAGATGAGGAGGAAGGTGAAGAGGAGGATGGTCATGAGGAAACTAAAGGAAAAGGTAGAAATGTCAATAATAGAGTTTATGTGCTTGAGAACAGTGGCAAGGGCAAAAGATTGAGATGTTATGACCAGTCAAGGGTGTACAAATTAATTGATGAGAAGAGACTCCGATGCCTAATATGTGGGGAGTCATGTTCCCAAGTTTACAATATCCGCAGACATGTCATCCGCCAACATTTGAAATGGAGCCGTTTTAAATGCAAACTATGCAAGTTTGAGTGCTATGATAGGTCTGAATGTACCACTCATATATTGCGAAGCCATAGGGACAAGAGCATTAGGTCTGTGAACCCTTTGATTATAGATCTAGTTAAGCAAGGCTCAAGAGCAAGGAGCTTGAAAAAAACACAGACCATTCGAGTTAAACAACAGTCTGAGAGTGAGGCTGGAAATATCTATGCCCGTCCCATGGTCAAAAGAGTGCCTCGCTTGCCTCATAGAGTTAAGGATGAAAGTAGTTCTGGACAAAACTCCCAGGCCATTCGTCATAAAGATGAAGGAAATGAACAGAAACATACTAGGCTGAAAGAGGGTGGATCAACCCAAGATGGGCAACTGGCAGATTTGGGTGATCAGTGTTCTAGCATGCCAGTATCCCCTAAACAGGGGCTGTCCCCCAAATCAGGCTTACCCTGTCAGTCAGTATCTCCAAAATCAGATTTGTTGACAACCAAACCAATGACTGGTGCTACAGAACCTGCGCCAGATGGCAAGGATCCCACTTTTAAGGCATCAGCACGAAAGAGCTTACCTTTCAACATCTCAACAAGAAATTCTCCACGCACATTTGACATTAGTCCATATAATGCAGAAAATGACAACACTGATGGTGGTGGGACTGTGGAACAAAATCCTGACCAAAGCAAAGAGCAGGTTGATGTACAAAATAAAAGTGTATTTGCTCTAAATGCTATGAATCGTGAGCGTAGTTCCAAAGGAAGGTTTAAACGAATCAAGAGAGATGTACCTACAGTCAGCCAATCTCAGAGATCAACTGAAGAGGGAGAAGGAGAGGAAGGTGACAATAATGATGAGGATTCCCATGACCAAGGCATTAAAGTGAGTCATGATACAGCAGCTATGACTGTCAAGCAGACAGTGACTCATTCAAGGAATATCTTTGACAATATGAGAAGGCAGTCAGTATCGTCAGTATCATCAGATGTAAGTAGTGTTGATGGTGATAATTCTAGTAACAGACCAAGGAGTCGTCATAGCTCATCTTTAGACCAGACTGCAGAAGTTTGTGAGGATGTAGCTAATCAGCAAGGGAAGGTCATGGAAAGACAGGATGTTGAGTCTATCCTTGTGGTCAAAGATTCTGACAAATCACAACATGGAGCTCCATCCTCTGTTTACTCTCCTATCTCCTCTGTGGTCATATTATCTCAGCCTCCTGGAACTAGCTCAATTGTTGCGTATCCAAAAGTTCTAAAATTGCCTGAGGATGCAACTAGCTCTGATCTTCTAGCTCGGTCATTGTTGAAGCTAAAGAAAATTGGGGATCAACTGACTTCCTCAAGTTCTTCCCCTTCAACGTCTATGTCTCAGGTGTTCAGAACAGCATCCACCTCCACAACCCTCTCAGCCTCTACAGCTCGACCTGTAGTACAGCAGCCAGACACAGAGAGCAACACTGTCACCCCTGTGATCTCTGTCAGTACAAGAAAAACCACAGCCGCTGAGCTCTCTGGGGAGTCTACCACGCCTACTAGCTCAGTCTTGACTCAGGAAATTACGACATCCAAGTCATTAGCAACTCCAGCATCAACATCATCTTCAGCCATCACATCAAAAGAAGGTCAACCCACAACCACTTCATCATTTATACTGAACCATGGTCAGGCTGGGAAGATCATTGTGTACTCACGTCCAGCTGATGAAAAATTTTCATCTGTTTCCTCATCTTCATCTTCACCATTGCCATCAACAACCTCATCTGTGTCTACGATTACTGTAAAGCCTAAAGACACTGGGGGTGAAACACCCTCACGCAATTCTGGAGGAAAGACAAAAGAAGATGTTCTTCCTGCTGGGACATTTGTCATACATCAGCATTACATTTGAGTGAACTTTCAATGACATACACAGAACAGTTTCAAAGATGTCAGTTTTAATTAAATTTTCATGAACTTGGAAATGTTTGTTTCATTTGATGTCTCATTTTCAGGAATTTTCCTGGTGTCTGGTAAGACTTGCAAAATTTTTAGCTGTTAAATTTCATCTGTGACTTTTAAGCAATTGTGCTAGTATGCTAATACTGCAAAATTCAAGTCGTCAGCTGAGAAAAAACACAAACTTCTGCCAGCTCATTTTATTACAGTTTTTTTATCATGTGACTTTACTATGCTCAAAACCATGATTTATAGTGGACTGAGAGTGCCACATATAAACAGACTTGGTTTTAAAGCCTCAGTTATTTGTTAGGAGGTCTGAATAGTCTGATTGATATTGATGGCATGGTATTATTGTACTTTCATATTTTACTGCACTTGTGTGGGCGACAGTGGTGAAATTGGAAGTCTTTTCTTGCTTTTGCAGCATTAAAGCATTAGAGAGTGGAGTGATGAAGATGCTGTTTCCAGTATGAAAAAGGGTATCAAACTCTTTATATGCTGTCTGTCTGGTAAAATATGAGCAGGAATTGTTATTTAAATGTTGTATTTCTAGCTCTGCATTATACTATGTACTTAAGCCTCAATTTCATAATGCAAGGTTATCATGGTCACTAGTTCATTTATTTTGCTATACCAGGACTTTTATTCTATTACAACGTGATTACATGATTTACCTTTTGACCTCCAAAATCCTTCCTAAAATCCACTGAATGCGCACCAATCCACTCATATTTCCTACCAATAAACTGAAAAGAATTTGAGAAAAATCTTTAAAAATCCCAGTCAAAAATGATGGTTCCACTACCCGAATTTGGGACATTGGGGGAATGTTGTCCTTAATTCATTTGACCTGGAGAAAAGACTGCAACTTTCAATTTTATTTTTCTTTACTAGTTGATCAATACCATAGTGTTTTGAAATTTGGTCATGTTTGTAATGGTGTTTGAAATTTTCTCAGTGGTGATCAGGATAGGAGAAATAATGTAAGGATTCATAAGCCATTCACTACTAGATGTTAGCAAATGAAGGAGAGGGGAAAAAATGAAACATTACACATGAGATACATAATAAGCAGTAATGTGCAACAGATTTGCTGAGACAAGATGACAAATCATAAAAACTTCAAATCTATATCCTTTTGATATGTTTCAAGAACTGTCAACATAAACAAATAGTTTCAATGAGATGCTAGGAACTGTAGGGGGACCTTCTTTAAACTGCAATAAAGAAAAGAGAGACTAGGAATACCCAAAGCAGGAAAGTGGAGATGGAAAGTATATCTTGAGTTAAAGTGTGGTAGCCAGAAACACTAGTTTAGTTTTGTTTATAAATTTAGCACAGCTGAATTAATATTCTCAAGCCTTGTAAAAACTGCTTTGTGTACGTAGGCAGAACAAAAATGCTCTGCTTTGCCACTCTTGTACAGTATTTATGCTTTCATAGGAATTTGATGGGACATTGGATACAGAGCAGGCTTCGAAAATTGGGACACTAAAGAAAACATTACACATTAGAGATTTTTAGAACAAAATTAGTTAAGCATGTCTGTCTGTATGATGTTTGTTTGTCCGATTTTATCATTGCTAAGTGAGAAAGGTATGCAGTCAACTCTAGTTAGTCATAAATTTCTGGGAGCATGCATAAAGCTGTGATTAGGCAGAGGGGGTGATTAAACAGAACTCTTAGTGGACTCGTTTTTTTTATTGAGAAACTATTCAGCTGCATTTTGAAATATGTCTTGAGCAAATGAAAAGTGTGATTAAGTGGAGTTGACTTTATTTACTCTTCATCTGAGATCTTGATATTTTTTACTGATGTATGGATTTGCAATGTCGTAACATGTGTGGAGCGCGGATGTTTCATTGAATGTAGTATCCCTCAGTGGTGAGGATACAAACCGTGACTGGTATTATACCATCTAACTATGATCTCAGTTTTGTTGATCAAGGGCAGACAGGGGAATTTGTGCTGAGCATTAGATCAAACAAAGAATTTGAATGGATAGATTGGATGTTGTCATTTGCATGCAGGTATGGCTAGAATCGTCACTGGGTGTAATGCCGCGATAAACACTAAAATCCAAATTTTTAGAGCTTTTCTCTGCCAGTAAGCTGTACAAGTGAATACCATGTTTTGTGATAGAGTTCAGTCTATTGAATAAGAACTTACTGCACTAAGGTGGAAAACAGAGCTTCATAAGTTTTTGTCTCTGACATTGCTTGGTGCAAAAGTTCAACACTGGCTGATGGTGGGAAAGAGCACTGGCTTTATAATTTGTGACATTTTGTGAAGTGCTTGAACAAATACATACAATATTCCGATGTCTGCTCCTATTGGTGAATTACTTAGGAAATATTTCAGTTTCCTGTCATTCAGGTAATTATTCACGCTAGAGATCAGGACATTATTGTGCAGTTCAAGGGCATCAACCCAAAAATTCGGTCAGGTTGGCTTTTATTAGGGTATTGCATCCAAGCAACGATATGGAAGTGTTTGACTGAGCTATCATGCTGTCATCCACATGAAATATGATCTTGAATTCTAAGGGACCAGCTTCTAAATTCGAGATTGTGAGATACTGTGGAAACTCAGTATTAAGTACTCTTTTAATTAATAAGTATACCTTATTGTTGAGTATGAAATTCATTCGCATGCACAGATTCATTACTGTTCTTTCATTTTATAATTCAGATGGATCTTGATATTAAGTAAACCTCAATAACAAGTATACTTTTTCCATGCACCAAGGGTTTACCTTATATTCAGGTTCTATTGTATTTGTATGTGAGACTGTGAGGTAAATTTTGTATGTGTAGAAATATAGAATTTGAAACCAGAATTTTGAAAAGAGATCCCAGAGAATTTGATATCTTGAGTTTCAGGGTTGTGAGGTTATAATGTATTTAATGTAAAATTATAATGTAGGGATAGATAATATCGTGCTAAATTATCAGATTATTCCTTATATTTTAAACATGCATGAATGAAATATGGAACAAATTGAAACTTTACATAGAATTGACAGTCACCCTTTGGCATATCATTTAGTCCAATGGCAATACTCCAAAGGTATGCTTTCACAGTCCTTTTTCCCTTTTTTTTGGTTCCATTATGAAGTCTTTGCTCAATCCAGAATGCATGCTTTTTATACTACCATCATACAAAGCTATCATATATTTGGTGCATTTATTTACAACAGATGTTATCTATCAGTGCATTTCCAAAGCCAGTATTCCACACCAGTCTTGTCACATCTTGAGAATGTTTTTCTTGCAAAGGAACTTCCACAACTTCTGTACTCTTGACCCTAAGTAATGTATGAGTTACAATGAAATGGGGAGTGTGTGGACACAACAGATGCTTACACAGTGTAGTACAGTGTAACATGGCTTACTGTGAGGATGATCTTTTTGTTTTTGATTTAAGGCACCTTTGATGAGCATGAGGGTCATTCTGTAGTTCTTTAGCTGATATCAGTTTCTTGATATTGACATTTTGCTGACATATTTAATTAATCAACAATCATGTTTGAGAACTAGATATAGAGTAAATTTTTTCTGTGCTTCCATGATGGCCTAATTAAGTTTTTGCAGGTTTGAGAAAACACAATAAAATACTTTTATGGCAAAGCAAATGCAACCAGCACACATCTTTGCAGTTGCCATTTTGACAACAAAATACTGACATTTTTTTTTTAACATATCACGATGGGCCTTGATCTAATTAAACATTGTACCCTCTTTCCGTTTTGACCTAATTCTGACTCAGGTCATTATGGAAACACAGTAATGAAAAGGCACCAGTATATCAATCTGGTAGAGGTAGAAGACTTAAATAATTAATGAAATAAATGTTTGAGTTCTGTCTCTGTGTTTGTTTTGTTATCAAGTAAACTTTAAAAATATGAGCTGTACATAATGTTTAAAATGTGCAAATTGCTGGGATCGGCTTTGTACTTAAGCTGCCTTGCTCACCTCGGATGAAACTCTTTTGTTTCGGCTTACGGGCACATGAGGAATATGTTTTATGCTTTGTATAACTGGCATGGCTTGCTTTGAATCCATGACATTAACTTTTGTAGGAAGTGCCAATTTTGTTCTCCCATTTGCATTGCAATTCCATAATGTTTTAGGTACATACTTTAGCATGTAAGGGGAAAGATTTGTATCGTTGCATTGTATCTATGATTATCTGTGGATCAGCCTCTACCACAGTGAAATTTCAACAATGATTGGAGCTTGGGAAGTTAAGAGCCTTCAGAAAAGGGACAAACAAGCACTCTTGTCATTGATACCAAAGAAATAAAGTGCCTAGTGGTGGGGGAGAGGAAGGAACTAACAAGAGAGGGAAGTCCCCATGACACTGAATGAATATTGTGATCTCAAGTGCGCCCCTATTTCTATGAAGTGTGAACTGCCATGTTACTGTTAACTATTTCTTACATTTTAGTACATTAACAGTATGTATATATACTTGCAAACTAGTATGAGAACGGCTTAAAATTTCAAGATTGCTTTGTTCAGCTTGATGTAAATTTCATTTAAAAAAATACAGTCTGGAGCTAGCGCACATTGTTTTACAATGAATCGGCATGCATTATATTATTGTGAGGATAATGTTTTATTCCATCTTGGTGTATTCTCCACAGTTTATCTTATCTAAATTAATACAGACATTAATGTTTAAGAAGTCTAACCTATCACAATGGCCCTTAATCCATGTGGCACTACAGTAGAACCAGTTCTTACATTCACTCCACTGTGCTGTCTCATTTTAGGAATGACAGATTTGTATCTTTGCTTAGAAATTTGAGAAACAAATCATGATACTTGTAATTATAACTCTTGAAACCTCATGGTGCATGAGGTTTGACAGAGTGCCATACCGATATAGTAAATAACATTGTTGAACAACTTGCTGAATTTTTGACATAATGGTGAAAAGATACATGTATAATCCCCAGATAAACGTTTATGTCACTATGTCAAAAAAATAAATAAATAAAATGAACTACGTGACCATATATATATTTAGACAAATATATATATATTGCTACCTTGATGCAAGAACTCTGTATTTGTTTCTATTTACTTAATAATATGCCAGGTTATTGCATGCTTTGGGGCAACACTATGGCAAAATCAAAGATGATCTGTGTGTATAATCTCAGTACACAGGCTTGAAGTTGAGTGTTGAATATATGGCTACTCTATGTTTTGAGCAAGGTTTGTAAATATTTATGTTTTTAACATGCTAAAAACAACAGTCTGGAGTTTGTTCTTAATTTTTTTACATTACATGTGCTTCAAGTCTCCTCTCTGAAGGATGCATGTGACCTCTGTGTGGTAAGGCTTTTCTGACGCTTGTGGCAGAGGGGGATCAGAAAGGAAGAAAATTAGAGTTACGCATGTGTACATGTACAGTGGAGGACAGATAATGTGTACACTTTGGGACTGACCAAAAGTGTACTTATAAATAGAGATACAGTACATATTAACTCTATGTTTATCCTTAGAGAAGAAAAAAACTGGGACAAAAGATATTGAACTCAACATCCATGTTTGTGTACTAAGCTGATACATATTAAGTGTGCTTCACTGTACCTGTAGATCTTTCTCTTTCCTGCATTTTATTGTCTAAACGAACACATGAAGCAGTACAGTATTTGCCCTGGCTAACTTTTTCTCATTGTACTGATCACGGCTCTTGTGTTATTCCCGAATGAACTTACTCAACAGTGTCCGGTCCCAGTGTAATTCAGTATCTGGAAATGGTCGTTACACAGAATGTAACAATCTTCTGACAGGAACAGTGCAAGAAGGTTAACAACAAACCACATGCTGTGTATCAGTTGTAAAATAGGATGCTTCGGAAGGGGGCATCGTGATATTAAAAGGTTAACACTGATGACTGTATTGTGTTAAGAGTGAACCCATTCTGTCAAAGATAAACTAAACTACAGTTATCCATTCTGTATAATAAATATCACTACAATTTGGGGATCAGTTCTTATGTTGAGTGAAGCTAAAGGGTATGGAATGAAGATGATGTCAATGTAAGATATTTTTTTTTGTGTGCTCATTTCGTTGCAAGATACAGTATTTCTTGAATTGACACTATTTGATTTTGTTGTTGATACTGTTTCTTGGGCTTATTTATGTTTAAGTTTCAAATAAAAAAAGTTTGCTTTTTATGAATTCCTGTTTTATATATTTTATTGAAGTTCTTGTGTGAGAGAGGATGGTATAAAAGTGTGATGATGATGATCGCTTCATATGATAAAGTAATCTGTGCTTCTGTATTGTAAAATCAGGTGTTGATTTTTGTTCTTCAAATTTCTGTGCTTTCCTTAATTTTAGTGTCAGCCTGTCATTGATCCCTTGATCAAATTCACTTCTGCTCCTATCCTGTTTGATTCGCTTTAGAAAACATTAATCCAGCACTGGACATAATTACGTACATAAAGAAACCTATCAAAATTTGACACATTTGTTTCTCTGTAATAGACAAATAAAAGAACAACCAGGCAAAAATTATGACATTAAAAAAATCCTGTCCTACTCCTGTGAAATGATTTTGTTTTTGTGTACATAACTAACTCAAGAAAATCTGCATCATGCTTGCATGTTCGATGGAACTTGGAGATGTGTCTTGTTGGCCATCAAAATGAGAATTGGATCACAAGATATTGCAACAGTACAACACCTACGACGACTCAAACAATCTGCTGATGAAATTTTGTTTATTGTTGAAATAGAATCATGTCCACAAACCTAGTAATTGCGGATGAATATGAGTTTTAAGGAGGCTAATTGAATGGCTTAACATTGTTCTTCAATCAGCAGAACATTTACCACTGCACGCAGCTGACCCATTGCCACTTGAAAGGCGATATGACAGGCCAAAATAATGCTCAGTCAAAAATATTTCACCTGATTAAAGTATTCACATTATGCTTTCACATCATATCGTAGCAATACGTTGATGTAATCAGAAAGCAACTAATCAACAAAGAGGTGAGTCCACACAGCCCTCTCAAGTTCTTTAGAAAGATTACGTTGATTCTTTAAGAGACTGATGACGTGTCTCATTAGAAGACGTGGCTTGGAATATACAGATGACTTTTATGATGATCTGTCTTTTGAAATCCAGCAATTATGTGTAGCCAGGAAATAAAGGGAAACAATTTCTGGGATTTTTTTTTTCTTTTAAACTGGACATGATCATTTTTCTCTTACTTAAAGAGTCAAATACTATGAGAAAATCTCAATTTTGAGCTCCAGTTTGCTTGTAGAAATGAAGAGACTTGTCAGGTATAGTTTACTATTTTCTGTCTTTATCTCAACATGGGGACAGGGCACTCCCACCCTTATGACAACGTAAGTAATGAAAATTGAGATGAAGGTGGTTTTGCTAATACAATTATGTGAAGGAAGGTGAGAGAATGCAACTGGCATCTATAGGAGACTCATAACAATGGATTTAAGAAAAAAAAAATCCACATTGCCTACCGAGAGGTAACAGAAGTGAGAAGTGAGCAGACGCAAACAGATGCTCACACAAAGTAGAATAAAGGGAAAGTGCTCAAGAAGACAAATGCAGAGAGAAAATGGAAGAAGAGAAGGAAGTAAAGATACTTAATATACATTTCTGCTAATTTATGAAATAGACTGCAAAGGTCAAATTATATCAAAATTAAAATTTGTTTTGACACTTCACCAGAAGAGTTCCTATTCTGTCTGTCCATCTTAGTCATTATCTTGTAGCTTTACATTTTCTGATTATTAATTTGATAACTTGCGCATCAACGATGGAATATTTTATGTCATGAAAATTATATTAATTTTCTTTTAATGCGTAAGTCTCATTACGAGATACTCCAAAGTACATGTACATGAACTTGTGAGCTGTGGCCGTATGCATAATTCTTACGTTAGTTATAGTTAACGCACGGCGGTAACCACGGGGAAACTCCCAAAACAGTAGTCTTCACTGCTGATAACCCAACAGGCTACGTTAACTAACGTATGCATACGGCCACAGGCATTCAAAGATGTAAAGGCATTCATACACAACGTGTTCTAGAGCTATCAGATACAGAAGACAGAGAGAAAATTGGTGGGTTAGAGGACACAATTTTGCAAAATTATAGTGTCTTATGTCATGGCATATCTATCACTAGCTGTAACGGGGCTTCTTGTTTTCGGGGTAATCTATTTTTAGACAAATAATTCCATATAAGGATATAATAATGGGAACACCCCCTTTGTATGACTAACTCATGGTCGGTGATTTGCCAGATTGACGTTAAGAAGCTAAATATGTGTCACTTTATTTTGATATTTTTAAAACTGACCTTGCTGTGATAAAAGCGATAAATTACATAAAACCTGTGTATATTTTTCTGTCAAAGTATACTCGGACCCAGTTTTTCTCAAGAAAGTTTTATATATTCATAAATAATCGGAGAACAATAACAATAACAATAACAATAACAATAATTTTATTGAGCTCAAACAGCGTCTGCTGTATATGAGCAAACAGAACAGTAACAATTGTAAGCAGTATGTTCACTCTCTCACCCATACCTAATTTATCGACAGCCATTCGTACATTATGCATATAATAACTCTAACTCAACCATTCAGTCGCTCGCCCACTCAGAACACAACCCGTATTAACAATGCGATTGATACCTGTCATTTCCGGTGCCCCCTTTCCATGTGTTGATTGCGGTGTTTCTGGCATTGGCAGTGATAGGGTTCCATATTACCATAGACGCTAGATTATCTTTGATATTACCAATCATAATTCACACTAATTTAGCAAAAGTCTACAGCTTAAGTGACTTGCAGCAAATTTCCATCACTTACATCCAGCAACATGCAGGTAAGCCAACAAAGTGCAATTTTGCCTTCATGGACTACCGAGCCCACAGCAGAGGCCCAGGGGCTGAGGGGGGGTATCCAAAGAAGAGTGAAAGACTGTCCTACACTCCTATAACTTTCTACTGAACTCCTTGCTGTGCAGATTCCCTGGTTTGCTCCATGAGAGCTTTTTGCTTCCTGAATCCTACATTCAACCAGCTTAACCAAACACAGCTTGTGGCTGTGGTGAGAGATTCCCTTGATTATTGCTGCTCAGGGAAACATAAAAAATCATTATTTTTTACCATCTCCACTCTAGATCTAGACATTCTAGACTCGACATTATCTATCTATTAAGATAATCTCTATGAAAAAAACAAATAGACTAGTCTAGTCTAGATCTAATTTGCTTTTATTTTTAAAACATTTAAGCTATCCAACAAGCATTTATTTAAAAAGTTATCATTACAAAGCCACTGGAAGTATTTTATTTACAGCCCTTGAGTGACTGAATTACATGTATTATGTATACTCCACAGAACCAAAATGAAGACACGGAGTGGAATGACGCCTTGCGTCGACACAATATTATTCCCCAGAAGGAGAAGGAGCTGACAGAGGAAGATATTGTGAATATGGTGGAGCAGACAGTTGAGTCTAAGCAACAGGGTGGGTTGTTTTGAAATCATTGAATTAAAAGTTGAAGTCAATTTTGCAATAGGACTTTGTAATGGTTCCTTAGCTTAGAATCACAACATGGACATTATCTCTCAGTTCCACTATATATAGTATAGTGATAGTGATGGCTTTCTCTAACAACAGCACCGATTTAGTCGAAATATTGATCTAGTCCATAACCTGTCTATGACTAAATGAACTGTGTCATTATCCTTGCGGTGCTGTCCTTCGAGATAGCCGTAATGATACCTGTCCCTTGGCTGAGTACTCTTAAATAAAATCAAATTGAAGCTTTGCTTATTCAGTCATACTTGCGCCAAAACATAAATGTTCCAGATTTTGTTGAAATATTGTCCTGATATTGTGCACAGTGCATTTTAATTTTTATACTTATTTCCCCTCACTACCCACTCTGGCCAAATTTCCTCATCTCCTGAATCCAGGAAAGCCAGAGACTACTGTACTTAATGTAGTTTTGTATTAAAATTTATTTTGTAAACATTTGAATGCTCTAGAGGTATTAGGAAAGTCATCTTTTAAGTTTACTTTATGAAATTATTTACAGGAAAAGAGATGGGTGAAATGACATTGGATGAGCTTAATGAACAAGAAGATGACATCGATGAAGATGATGAGAGAATGTTTGAGGAATATAGGTAAGTCCATGAATTCTCATACCATGATTTTACCTCAGTGTGTATTCTTTTTTTCATTTCGTTTTCAGTATTGCAAATAAGACCGCTCATATCTGTTGAACTAAAGGTGGAGAGAGTTATTGCGTCTTTCACAGTATTGTGCAGCAGATAAAGGACTTAAGGAGCCCAGCTGCTTGTGAATGTATATTTCTGACCACTTGGTTGGCTTAGCATTATCTAGTCAGATTTCAGAATCAGATGATCTAGGTCTTACAAATTCTGTTTCTGAAACACTTAAAACTTAGCATGTAATAAGCCTGAACATGGGATAAATAGTGGTGTATTTTTCAGGCTATGAGATAATCTCTGAGGAAATTTCAGAACTTTTATTTTTCATTTTGTACAGCCATTCCATATAAACTTTGTCATAATTTACCTGTTAAATTGAGGTAGATGTTCATCAAGTGCACTTATATCTCCTATGGGATGATTAGGCATCCTTTCTTTCTTTGTTCATCCCTTTGTCAAAAGATGAATTGTGAAGGATCAGTTGTAATTATTGTTGGCAATATTTTATTTTACAGGCGACAGAGGATGGCAGAGCTTCGAGCTGCTCAGATGAAAGCACGGTTTGGGGAAGTAGGGGAAATCAGTAAAGCAGACTTTGTGACAGAAGTGAACAATGCAGGAGAGGGTATATGGGTTGTCGTCCATATTTACAAAGATGGGTAAGTAAAACCTGTTTGTGGGAAAGGAGTTCCTAACTTTATGTTCTTGCGCATCCCAAATATAAAAATATTAAAAGTCAATTTTATGTCCACATCAATAGCTTTACAGTATATATATATATTATATCAGATTACTTTAAAATATAATCCTGTTGCAAGCTATATGTTTTGGGACTCTTATTTTAGCTGCATGTAAGGAATCTGTTCAGTAAAAATCTGTTCTGTCATTTGACCTTGGTAGAAAGTCAGATTGAAAGTCTCTTTCCACCATTATCCGAAGGCACACAATCCCTTAACTATCTTTGATCATGATCATGTTGTTTTTTAACAGAATAATTATAATGTATGAAACTTTGACATTGTCAAGATGATGTTATTCTTTTGAAACTATGACACTGTCATGGTGATGTTGATGCAATCTGGACACAGTTATTGATAAGGTAATGAATATCATTGAATGAAAAGTTAGAATTTCAGTTTGATGCTCAGCATATCCTCTACATAATTGCTTAATCTACACTGTTCCTTGAATATCCACAGTATCCCAATCTGCAAACTTGTGAATAATCACATCCAGAACCTCGCAAGGAAATTCCCACAGACAAAGTTCCTCAAGAGTGTGTCATCTGTTTGTATACCCAACTATCCAGACAAGAACTTGCCTTCCATATTTGTATACTTTGAGGGAGATTTGAAGAAGCAATGGATTGGCCCATTTGCATTTGGAGGAATGAATCTGAAACAGGACGGTGGGTGTATTTTTTGTTTTGTTACATGCTTCTTTTGTTTTTTTATTCAGCCTTTAAATTAGCCCTATTATCTGCTTTTAAGATGGAGTCAAGAATGGAGAAGAACAAGTGCAGTTGCATTCATTGTTTCTGTCTCTTCCCCCCCCCCCCCCCCCCCNATGTGGCTAATGTATGTTAGCACATTGCCAGAAGCTCTTTCATAGATCTGTTTCCACTTAATCATTTCTGTTTTCCACCCAGCTTCGCAGGTTGGTTAAATGGTGGCATGAAAAGTACACCATCATACATTTTTTTTACTAAGTTATGTCAGTCAAATAAATTTTCTTTCTTCTGGAGCATGATCACATTAGCAAATGAACTGCAGTCAGACTGTAACAGTGATGTGAGAAAAATTATTGGAAGTTTATAAATTTGTTGATGTAGCCAAATATGGTCTTTCTTGATCTAATAAAAGCTTTGTTGTATTGGTTGGAAAGTTGTATGAAATCATTATTTGCTGACATGCACTTTCAGAAATTTTATGAACTTTAGATTTCATAGTTTCCTACTGACTGTTTTATAGTGTCCCAGATTTCTTACAGCTTATTCATTTCACCGAAGCAAGAAAAATGCTGTGTAGACCTTTATTTGGTTATATTAAAGTCTCAATTGAGTAATCACACTAATCATCTGATTGTTTTGGTGAAGTTGAAGATGAAATCTCTGTTTTGTTTTCATGTTTTTTTTTTATCAAGTCCCGTGTTACTTTAAAATCAGAATCAATGCATTTAGTGTGCAGATTCCCCGCTGCTTTTCTCCAGATGAAATTTCAATATCCCTTTGTCTATAATTCCCAGAGTTGGAGTGGATGTTGGCCCAAGTTGGAGCCGTGCAGTCAGACATTGAGAAGCCCGAGCGACCTGAGGTCCATGATGTCATGACTTCAGCTATTCGACAGAGCAGGATAGATAATGAAAATGATAGTGACGATGATTGATGTCTGTGAAATGGCACATATTTATGGAGTGAATGACTGTGGCATGCAAAAGCTGAAGTTGTGAGTGTGCATTCACTGATCACATATAGGCACTAAGTGCAAGCTTAGCCTATTTCATTAATGTCTGCGCTATTATATGGGTTCTAAATTCCCAGAAGGGTCATTGCCTGGACTGTCCCATCAGTTGCTGTGAAACTAAAGCCAAGACTTGTCAAATGCCCTAAATATACATTGTTCTCCTCACCCAAATCTATAAGTCACTGAGGTGAGCATCTTAATAAACTATGCACTTGTAGGTTTAGTCTCAAAATACCTGAAGGCCAGTCTTCTTTGCCTGTGCTCTACAGCACTGCTCCTTGCTTACCTCTGGATAGAAACTTCCTCTTTCTCTTGTTTTAAGTGCCAGTGTTTATGCTTTGAGTTAATGGAATGGAATTGTGGAAATGCAAATAAGATGTCTAACCACCGCAGCTTCAGCGTCACTGTGACGCGGGTTGAAGCATTAAGCACATGATCTTTAGTCAGAGGTCTCACTGGTCAAGCATGCTGTTGTGGCCACAGAGTGCAGCCATCCCAGCCTTTTGCTCTATCAACAGCTTTTCCTTCCTGGCAGCCTCAATTTTTGTCTCAGCTCGTTATTTATTGGTTGATGGAAACAATTAGGATTGCACTCTGGACAGGGCCATATGTGCACTGTTCCCTGATTTAAAGCCCTGCAAAATATCTCCCATCTGATCTCTTTGGTGTTGTTTATTAATTTATTCTTCTTTAGCTTCCTGCAAGCTTGCATCTTCTTATACCTCTCCAACATCTGCCCATTACTGACATTCTTTGTAGGTAGTGGTGTTATTTCCATTCCTTCTCTAGAACAAAGCATACACCCTAAATGCATCTCTTTTCGCACACAGCTATCACATTATCCATCATTATTTCATCATCATCATCATTATTATCATTACCACAACACCACTATCATTGTGAACATGTCTAATTGTCTTCTCTGATGGCACTCTGTATATTTTGAGCTGCGAATATAGATGATCTAGTTTGCTGTCTTGTGTGGAAGAAAATGTTGATTCTGATATTCAAAACTCATTTTGAAAATGGTTTCAATGGCAGACAGATCTGCATGTCTGCTTTGTTCAGAATACCTCATAGTAAATCTACAAAAAACTCATGGACTAGTGCAAACTTCCATCGTGAATAGAAATAGAATTATAGGTGCTATTCTATGAATGTCTGAAAATGTCTCATAGAAAGTTACAGTTCCCATTTGCTTCAGGCCATTTAGGTATCTGTCTCAGCTAACCTGCCCTGCATAATAGTTGTTTCATAAGTTTTTTTGCTTGGCTGTGAACTAAGGTTATCATACACAATTTGGGCAGCATTTCATGAAAGGTTGGAAGCTACATGTCATGATATGTGTGACTTTGTGGTGATAAGTTTGTTTTCATGTGTAATTTTGTACAGTGATAAGGTTTAAGAGAGTGTGGATGAATATTTGACTGTTTTGAAGCAAAAGGTAAAGTATAATTTATGCAAGCTCATTATCTTTCTATTTTTGTAACCTGTTTTAAACTCAATATTACGCAGTTTCTGTGAAAATTTTACATGTATGTGTAAATAAAATTTTCTGACCGTTTGAAGCAGAAAGTATCACATTTTGCATGTGTTCCTTGTTTATTTGCCTATGTATATCTCTGCCTATCATTACTTTTGTACTTATCCCTTATTTCACTTTTACTCACTTTTTACTTCATCATAACCAAGATTTGTTACTGTGCTTTTACTTTCAGAAACTTTCACACATTTTGGCACCATTAACGAGGATTGGGAGGGGTTGAGAATAGGGTTAATATTTGATTTCCCCTAAAAGTAATAAAATTGTCACTTCAGTGCAATACCCCAATAAAAGCCCAAATCTAAATTTACAGTTGATGCAAAAATCTGTTTCATTTTCTTTTAAGTTGGGTTTTGCAGAGCAATTCTTTGGAAGTAAGTCCTAAAGATGAATGCAATATAACGTTTTACGTAAAGTTTAGTCTCTTAGAACTTACTGAGCTTCTGCCAAGAAACAGAATTGTATCAATTTTTGTCACTGCCATTGATTCATGTCAGGGCAAAAGCCCTAGCATTCTCATAAGAGACATTTTGTTTAGTGCTTGAATAAGTGAGTGCAATATTCCAAATGTGCTATCCTGTATTTAGAGTTTCGTGTTGTTGTGAAACTAATGAAGCCAAAGGTTTGAGATATTATTACAATATGTGCAATGTTATTGGCAGTGCAAATGTATAAAAACTAGAATTTCAGTCAGTGTGATGTTTATTAGGGAATAACATCCAAACAATAAAAACACGGTAGAGCTTCAATATAAAGTATGCCTATGGCGCCTGAAAGAATTATACTTAGTATTGATATATTCTTACTACTAAGGTCCACTTCAATAATAAAATAGTAGAATATTCCCTAATCTGTGCATTTGATATTCATACTTAATAACATGGTATACTTATTAAATGAGTACTTAAAATCGAGGCTCCACTATACAAGTGATTTGCACAAAACAGTATGTGTAGACTAGTGGAATGCATGGAATGTGTCCTGGAGTACAACATTGAATGGAAAGACTGAATCATGTCTGAAATAGAAAAACTGTGCCCTCTTCCTCAAATGAAATGGGTATACATGTAGACCTAGTTCCTACTGAGGGGATTAGCACTGCTTTCCATCACTCTCTTTTGCAGACATTTGTCCTGTAATGGAATTGCCTAGTTATTACAGTCTGTCAACCCCAACTTACTTGTAATCCAGATATTGATTTATTTTACTTGAAATTAATAGTACTTGAAATCTCTTAAACATAGCAAAATTAAATATTTCTACTATACTTCATGTAAACAGTCATGGGAAAATAGCAAAACTTATTAACTGTAAATTTTTCTCTTTGTCCGGGGAGTTGCAGTTAAATGTAGTTGATTGTATTTGAATTCAGATGACTCAGGGTGCACCAACATTGTCAAGTGACACAGGGCACTTGGTGGGAAAAAAAAAAAGGGTCAACTGGAAAAAAGTCAGTTGCCTTTTTTACTTAAGAATAACATCAACCCAAGACAAAGTAAAATCTGGAAAAATGAGAATTGTATATCTGAACAATCAGGTATTATAATGTCAGCCATGGGCAACCATGAGATCTCAGGGTTAGATATAATATTTTTAAGTAGTTGTAAGAACTTAGAAGATGAAAAGTACATGTTGGCTGTTTCCACCATATTGCCTTGCAGTTTAAGATTTGACCTCTGAACCATACTAGGTATAAACCATGTCTTTAAAATGATGGGTTGTCACATTATTTGATTCTCAGTAAAGATGTTTCTTTATATAGTCCATTCAGTTTAAACACAACTTCTCATGAGCACTGAAAAGAGTTGTGATTAAAGGAGTTATTACGATCTTGTGACTTTTATTTAGAATTAGAAATACCGTACACTATATATAACATTTTGGTTGGAAAGTGTTGCCATTATCCATACTGCAACCAAATGAAGTGAATTGTAACTACAGAACAGAGTTTTTATCGGTTGACTTTTTCTGAAGCAGAAATGGCCAGAAATTTTTTTTTTTTTCTTGTTGGATTTCGTGGGACAGAGCTCTGCCAGTGGTCACCACTGCGTGCAGCGCAGTTACGTAAAAAAACAAAACACCGGTAAAATAGATCTAGACTATCTAATACAGGGTGTTTCTATAATTATATTTTATAAACATCGACCACGCAGTGTCAGGACAATACCGAAAAAATAGTTGAGAAGGATGTAAAACTTCCTTTATTGATGTGCCTCGACCATACTGATAATGTCAATAATGATAATAATAATAATGTTAATAATATAGATTAAAAGCGAAGACGAAAGACTGCTTTGGTTTTCGAGTAATTTCCCCTGTCAAGATGGCTGCCATGTATTGTTGATCCAGCTTGCATGAACACCGACTCAATCCAAGCACTTTAGGCATTGCTATTCTGGTGATTATGAAGCATAACGGCTCACTATACGAAATATAGACTAGTTTGTGTTGCAGAAATCATTCTGCCTGATCGAAATTTGCAGTGTGTCGTTATTGTCAGCTCAGGCAAAGCGTCGAGATCCAGTTTAGCAAGGCTAGACGGGATAATCAGGCGGAATAGGACCGATCTTGTGGCTAAACATTTTATGACTAAATGAACTGCATCTACACAAGAGTGGTACTATCCCAGGAGATAGCCGACTAGACTCTAGCCCTAGCCTAGCGGCTAGCGGCAGCGGATGGCCAATGCACGGACGAGCATTCATGAACAGTTAATCTAGACTCTAGATCTAGATCTAGATGTGGCAGTGTTCATGCATTGGATCATTCGTGCACTGGCCCACTAAATCTAGCATTGAGGTGGTGGCTAATCTATGACTAAATTAATTTTATTCATGCCAGCGCGGGCAGTCCCATTCCTACTCCTAGTGATAGATCTTCTAGCTCTAGCAGAGTTCCTCCAAGTCTGCTGCATCTTCCAATATGATTTTGAAAAACATTTGAGGTCAAATGGTTGGTCAGCTGACTGTGCTAAAAAGCAGTTTAACACTGAGTTTACTGAGAATCTCATAAGTGTAAATGTATAGATTTAGACCAATAAGGCCAAGCAGTTCTTGCAAGTTGGGACCTACATTTAGAATCATGATTACTTGACTTAGAAAGTTAAATGGAATAATTCAGTACATTGTGTATAAAATTTGGCAGCTCTGGGATGGTATTCAAATTTCAAATATTATGCAATTATTTAGGCCCTTCTCTATTTTTGCTCTTCTTTGTGACATTGTGTGTTGGTGTGTGTGTGTGTGCGTGCGTGCGCCATGTGTGCATTCAGCCTGAGTAGTGAGTGGCAGTTAATGATTATCACTTCTGGTTTCAGTTTGACATGGCCCAGTTACACTGAGCACATAGGCCGTGGCCTATGTTAATTATCAGAATAGAAAGACATCGTCCTATTTGAATCATGGTCTCAAGGGATTTCAGCTCATCTCACTGTGCTTGACATTAATAACTGTGTTTTTCCTGTCTTGAAATAGTGACTATTGCATCACTCCCTGTGGCAAGAAGTGACATCAGAAGGACTGGTCAGAAGTCAGATTCCAAACATGAAGAGGTAAGTTGTAGTAGTTATCTCGGGGTCATCTCTTTGAACAGCATTGCCTTGGTATTTTATATGGAATTAAACTGACATCAGACGATCATTTCATTAGTATCAGTAAAAGCTAAGGAAAGTTGCATCGTCCTTCAGACCATATTAAATCATAAGCTTCCCCCATTATTCTAATAAAACAGTCTTCCAAGCGTGTGTCATAATGATACCTCTGCTGGCCGCAGACAACCCACAGTTACATTATCCAAAGTCCGAATTGTTACACCCACTGCCTGTGTGGTGGCCATAAGCTTACGTCAAATAAGTTCTAGCCACATGGCCAAGCTGCCTAGCTAGTGTTCTGTGGATGGGTGATAGTATGTTGGTATAAAAGTTTTAATTCCTCTGTGAACAGTAGATATGTCAAACAAAATCATACTGAAGCAATAAAAATACAGAATACTTTATCTGGCTTACACTATCAAACTTTATGTTTGAATTTGGATTACCAGAACCTTAAATAGAAGCTGAGTAATACATTGTCAGATAGAGGTGTTTGTAGCTGCTGGAACTTAAGTGACGTCATCATTTTTGCCACAAGCCGCTGCTGATCAGGGAAGGGCCAAAGTTAGTAACTCTAGCTTTCCTAATTTGCGTCATATTACATACGCGCACAGTAACAGAACGATGCTCTTTCTTCGCAAAATTGACTCGGTGGGCACCATAGATAATTTTCAGAGAGAAAAGGTATTGGAAAACAGAAAATTATATTTGATGTGCATGTCCTCCTTTAAGAATCTGTGAAGGGGATATTTATTTTATAGATATATTGCATATTTGAAAACTGCCCAACAAGATGAAAGAGTAGTTAATTTTGTTGTATTTCCTTCACTGTTCAGGTCTTCACGTGCAGTGAAACCGAATTCCAAATATTTTTCTGATGAAGCAAAGGGATCATCAGATGGACCAAAGAGAAAGTGTGAGCGGTCAGGTTGTCCAGCAACTGTGCCAATTTGCTTTGTGAGAGCCAGTGACAGGTTAGTTATGTTAAAATTTTGCTGCCATAGTATTTTTCCTGTTTTCAAAATGAGAGTTGTTGTATTGGTTAAGAGGAGGTAACCATAAATTCACTGTCAACTACACTAAGATTCCCAGGTATCATCTCTTCAGTAGGCCTTATTAACTTTAGGATTAATATCTAATTTAGCAGTAGTGGTAAATTTCGTGCGCACAAAACACATTCACCGAGCAGCAGCAAATTGCTTATTCCCTAATGTCATATATAGTGCCACCTAATGTATCATGCATTTGACACTGTAAGAATTTTTTAAAAGAAAGGAGTTAAGTGATAAAGCTGTATCGTCACTGTGCTTCAAAAATGCCCAAGATCAAAATGTCAGTATCTTATAAAGGTTACACCACACTGTTTATGAGATTAAACCCATGTTAAAAAATTTAAATCCATAAGATCAATATTTTCCCACCAAAATGGCAGTAATAAAGAAACACACTTATTGTTCCTTTGCCTCGCATTAAATATGTTCCCCACCTTCTCTCAGAAATGTGAAAAATGACTAAGGCCATTTTTTAAGCACAGTGTGGCTATATATTGTGTTTTATATTTCCAGTATTGTACCTCCTTTATAAGGAACAATGTTTTTTCATTGTGTTTCTACAAGCCTTCAATGTAAAAATTTGACCTGCAGGTGTGCTGGCAGTGGCTGGACTTCTCGCTGGTACCACATCACTCTAGGAGAGCATTATTGCAATGAATGCTTTGAACACTACTACAGAAGGTAGCGCTACATGATTTATATCATTTACCTGTTGCGTCCATCTGCTCATAGACTATAGCTGTTTTAAGAATTACCAGGCCTTTCATCCTGTATCCTCACAGAGCTGTCATATTCATCAGAATTCAACCTTTTTACAGCCCTAACCTCAGCACCGTGGTTCTCCAAGACCCCACCTCTAATCCAAATTGCACTTCAGGAATACTTGTAGCTTCTGCCCTAATTTTGTTTAGTGAAAAGATTTTGTTCTGGGAGAGCATTCACTGCAACGAATGCTTTGAACACTACTACAGAAGGTAAAGCCACATGGTTTGGATCAATTAGCTATTGCTTCCATCTGGTCATGGAATTTAATGGTTTGAAGAATCATCAAATCACCACAGCTTTCATCCTGCATGTTCACTGTGCTGTCATGTTTATCAGATTTACATTTTAGCCATCCCAGAAGAGCAAACTTTGGGCTTGTATTAACCAGTCATTACTTCAAATACTACCCTATTGCCATCCTGTGCAGTGAAGTTAGATAATGCCACCTTCGTCCTCCTCCTTCCAGTTGTCATCCAAAGCAGCTAGCTTGAATGCCAGCCGTTTGTTATTCTCAGTTTATTCCAGACACTTGAATTTTAATTTCCACCCAGCTGTCACCCTGCCAATAGTCATGCCAAATAGCTCAGATTTTTCAGACTCTGCCGCTTTATTATTTCATTGAATTTTACTCAGGAATCAGCCTGTATCCTGTATTCTTATTTCAGCCACAAAGATGGGTATAAAATATACGACCAGTGGAAAAGAGAATGGTCATCAAAGGCAAGAACGGAGGCTTCAATTGCCCCCTTTATGGTGGAGAAGATCCTTCCTTACTGGGTACAGTGTAGGCAAGAGAAGTGTGGCAAATGGCGTCAGCTGACACGAGATGCAAATCTGACACCAGAATTTATAGACAGTTTTCAGTGTGGTGGGACATCAGCACAGGCAAGCTCAGTGAAGGTTATCAGTTTGTTGTTACATTTAAGTAAAAGTAAACTCAAAACTCATAGCATCTCAAAACCGTCAGTATTTGTACAAGGTATTTGGCCAAAGAGCTAAAGCTCAAGAGTGACTGAATGAAGCAACAACAAGATTGCTCAAAATTTCTCAGTGGTCTCTGTGATTACTACTGTACAAAGAATACTGATGATAATGGTAACTTCTATTCATGTAAAGAGTTTGCCAGCTAAAGTGGCTAACAAATAGAGCATGTGTGTCTTGGATTATGATCCCGGCTTTGAATTCTGCAAGTGGTGCGGGTTTTTTTTGGCTATATTTCATAGTGTTGAAAGGGCATCCAAGCGTTGGTGGCCTGACACGAGTTTAAGCTTCATCTCTGATATAGCCATATCTGTGCTGCAAAGGAATGTTAAAACCTTAAGCGAATATCATCTTGATAGATTATAAAGCTCAGAATATTTTGAATTTGGAAGTCCATTACACATAATCATATCCTTTTGCTGTGTGAGAAACATATAGACTCAGGAACATATTGTCAATGATGTGAATATACATGACTATTATCATCACTTCTTATAATGGTATGTTCTGTCCGCAGAAAGAGAAACAAGATGCATGTAGTGTTCCTGAAGATGAGGTGGGTCTTTAACACTCAACCTTGTTATAATCCAGATTTCTTTATAAATAAGCAGTTTTGTTATACTGAGAAGTTAGTTATAAGAAATTCACTTGAAAAGGTGTTGGGTTTTAAGATGTTGTTTTTAGTGATTATAAATGTTGGTGATATCATTGTATTTAACATAATTGCATGTTTTCGGTAAGTCTAAATATGCCAAAACAGCAAGTTTCACCAAGGCTTCACAGTGACTAAGGGGATATGTATCAAGGAAGTAAAGATTATGGGTCTGGATTTATCTTGCGGTAAGAAAGAAATAAGTCAGCAAAAGTACACATGGGCGTTGTGACCCAAGTATTGCTCAGCTTCTTTAGGGTGTCAGGAAATCAAAGGACCAAAATACTTGCTTGACAAGGGTGTCTATTTCCGAAGATGTTCTGTTCCGTCACTGTCTGAATAAGAGAGTTTCCTATCTATCTAGTGCAAAAAAAGCTCGTTTCTCTTTAATTCAGGCACTGAACAATAGAAGTAGAGTTGGGCCCTGTACAACACTGAACAAACCAACAGAGCCAGCATGTACAGTGTTGTCAGATGTCCAAAGTTGTCAAAACAAATCAGACAACTGGTCTTGCACTTTGATATGCTAGAGCAGCTGAAGGCAGATTTTCTGATTAAAGAAAATAATTTGCCTTGACTTAAAATCTTTCTGTTTTACTTCTCTCAGCGTGTCCACTATGTACACAGCCCCTTATGGTTGATACAGAACAGATGTACACCCTACCTGCAGAATTCTCCAGCAGCTCCATTCCTTAGCAGTTACTATGCAGATGGTGTGGGTTTGAGTCCAACAGAGGAAACAGCTGGAGTCTCAAAGAAAGACAAAAGTAAGATGTCTTAAGATCATTTACTGCACTGTCAGTGCTAACAACAAAGTAAAAGGTAAAAGAAATTGCGATAAAAAAAGTCAAAACAAAAAACGAGATGAAGGATGTTTTAATGACTTAAATAAGTAAGAGCATTATGTGCCGATGAAATAGCATGAAAAGTGCTTTTCTAGTTGGCATGTGCAAAGATCATAACAGTCATTTTTTTTTTTCTCCTTCAGAGTCCAGAATGTTGTCTTGATAAAGTAGAAAACAAAATGTGCTGCTTAACTGCAATCTGTGATTAACTACAACATTTTCCATGCTGTCACTGAGTATCGACCAGGTTGGGTCAGCCGTGTAATTGATGCAGTTTAATTTACGTCACTTCTGCACATGATTCTGTGAAGGGATAGCAGAAAGATATTTCTACTGATGCTGAAAACTTCAAACCCTATGTGCTGTGCTTCACAGAAAACCTTGGCCCTTATGTGGTTCCATTTCCTAAGGGAGACCATCCCCTCCATGCCTTTGCTGTGACGCCAGACATGATGTTGGAAAAAGAAATTGAAGCATTCCCCCTGGTGGCTCAGGAGTGCCCCTATATGTATTTGGCTCTGAGAAATCTCATCATGGCATTATGGTTGCTAAATCCAAAGGTAAATAGAATCCAGATTAAGTTTTTGAAAATTATCTTGTCTTTAGATTGTAATACATTTAAAGCATTTACTAAACCAAAGGTCAGCGCTCATCATTTCGTAATGGAGCAGTGTGGCGGAGTGATTGTGGTGTTGGACTCAAGGTCTAAAGGTCATGGGTTCAATTCCTGACCATGGTCATGTTGTAGGTGCCTTGGGAAAGTATTTCATTCATATTTTCCTCAGTCCACCCATCTGTAAAACGGGTACCGGGCTACATGCAGTGAAAGATATTGTTAGAATGCTTGTGATCAGTCCGTATAAATGGCAACGGCATTTTATGCTCCCCAGGGAATTGAGAAAGTCCTAAAGTGATCAGGTCTGCTGGGGTAATAATAGTGTGAGGTCATGTGCACAGGCATCAGCCTGGATAGACTGCTTATAACTTATAAACCGCATTATTATTATTATTATAATACAGTATTACATAAATACAACAGTGAAAACGCATACATTCTCCTCATGGATTCTGTTTCCACTCATCTACCATATGTAACAGACACAATGGGCTTCTTGCTTATCCTGTTATGAGAGTCGAGGCATGTCATTATGGTAGATCTCTGCATGTGATGTAGGTCACTGATTTTGTTTTTTGTTAGCTTGTTGATGATTCTGAAAGAGGAAAACAAAAGAGATGTTTCCAGCTTGGATAGACACAGCATCCAGGATCAGAAACAGGCTACTGGAAAACAAATTGAGTGACTCCTATTATGCGGCAGCTTATCACAAAGAAATGCACTAACTATCATAACTTTTTTGCAAGCTTTAATGAATAGAGAAGTCTTACACTTTGGGTAATACACAGTAAGTTTTCAAAGAATATGATTTCCCTAATAATAGAAAGGGCCTCTTTCTTATCATATCACTACTACACAGGTTTTTAATTTTTTTGCATCCTTGATTAACAGAGGATTCACATAATAATATTGTTAGCTGATTGCGGCTAACACAAGTCCAGGTTTTCAAAGAATATCATTTCCCTATAAGATAATTAGGTTTTCACTTATCGTACTGCCACTGAAGTTTGTTTTTTTTTTTAAATGTATATCCTTGGCCCATCAAGATGCTAATATTTTGGTTGACTGTGGTTGTCAAAACAAACTGGAAAACTAGTCTTAACAGAAGGGGTACATCCCAAGTTTTCATTTCATCACTAGTCTAGGCATACGAACTTATAACAGATTAGTATGAACAAATGACAACAGATTAAGATATGAACAAATGGCATAAGATGCAAAGGAGATAAGCTTGAGCAGATTTCACACCATGTAATATTTATTTTGTATGTTTGATTTGATATGTATTGAGTTGTGTATGTGGCTACTTAGGGAAAATTTTCAATCTATGTCAAATATTTGATTTTTTTCCACAGGAATGGGTGACAAAAGAGAAGTGCATGCGCCATGTCATCTGCCGGGGGTTGGCAAGAGTTAGTTGTATTGAGTTTCTACCACAGATTCTGTCTTTCCTCACCTGTCAAAACTTCATCAACCAGGGGCTGGTCACCCCACCTCCATCTCTTCTCAGCAGCATAAATACTCAGGTAAATAAGATAAGATAAAATAAGACAATATAAGATACAACTTGATTAAACATTTGATTTACTAATTACTTTGCACACACTCACATGTACCCAGCATATGTTAAGCAAACACATTTCCAGCCATATCCAACACCCTGAAAACGTCATTCCTCTGCTTACATTCCACCCATACTCCCTACCGCTCTTCTCTCCCATACACACACATAAACATGCACCAACAAAAACACATCATACATACATGTATAAACACACAGACTCCCATACATTCGCAGCACACACACAGACAAATATGGCAGAGTATTGCATTGTCCTTTTTTTGGGACCAGTGTTTAAGGTTAATTACAATGGAGCACATTTAATACGGACACACTTAGTATGTACACAAGGATACTGAGTACAGTATTTTTGGTTCCGATTTTTCTGCTCTAAGAGTAATTGTATGGCTAATATGTATTTCCGTTGATAAGTACACTTTTGGTTGGTCTTAAGGTGTACGCATTATTCATACTCCACTGTAAATCGCTTTTGAGTTTTTTGGTGTCTGATATTAGTTTTTTGTTTTTATTGTATTAGTTTTAGTAGCATAGCTGTAGCACTTGTACTGTTTTCCAGAGTTTGATTTTGAGTCACCTGGAGAACTCATCAGTTGCATTCTATTGGTTGAAGGAGATAATCATGAATTCACTGTCTGCTCTACCAAGATTCCTAGATATCAATCTTCTAATAGGCTTTAATTATGCCAAGATCTATTTTACAGTTGTTTCAGTGGCAGTGGTAAATTTGGCATGCACGAGACAGATTCATGTGGTGGCAGAAAAGTGTTAAATAGTTGAACTAGTTGAAGATGCATCTNACATGTACCCAGCATATGTTAAGCAAACACATTTCCAGCCATATCCAACACCCTGAAAACGTCATTCCTCTGCTTACATTCCACCCATACCCCTTACCGCTCTTCTCTCTCTCTCTCTCTCTCTCTCTCTCTCTCTCTCTCTCTCTCTCACACGCACGCACGCACGCACGCACGCACGCACGCACGCACGCACGCACGCACACACACACACACACACATATAAAAACATGCACCAACAAAAACACATCATACATACACGTATAAACACACAAATACAGACTCTCATACACTCGCAGCACACACACAGACAAATATGGCAGAGTATTGCATTGTCCTTTTTTTGAGACCAGTGTTTAAGGTTAATTACAGTGAAGCACATTTAATACCGACACGGTTAGTTCATACACAAGGATACTGACTGAGTACAGTATTTTTGGTTCCGATTTTTCTGCTCTAAGAGTAACTGTATGGTTAATACGTATTTCTGTTGATAAGTACACTTTTGGCTGGTCTTAAGATGTATGTGTTATATGTGCCCCACTGTAAATTGCTTTTGAGTTTTTGGTGTCTGATGTTAGTTTTTAGTTTTTATTGTATTAGTTTCTGTAACATAGCTGTAACACTTGTCCTGTTTTCCCGAGTTTTTTATTTTGAATCACCTGGAGAACTCATTAGTTGCAATCTATTGGTTGAAGGAGATAACCATGAATTCACTGTCTGCTCTACCAAGAATCCTAGATATTGATCTTCTATTAAGCTTTAATATGCCAAGATGTATACTATAGTTGTTTCAGCGGCAGTGGTAAATTTGGCATGCACGAGACAGATTCATGTGGTGGCAGAAAAGTGTTAAATAGTTGAACTAGTTGAAGAGGCATCTCTGACCTAAAGTTCAAGATATAAAATCTGTTCTTTGCAAATGTTGCTTGAAGAAACTTCAAGCCCAAGATGATGATGATCATCATCATCAATGCCTTTTACCCCCAGCAGGGTATATGCCACATACAAGCGAATTCCATCTTTCCCTGTTTTGGGCCATCTTTCCAAGCTTGTTCCAAGAGAGCTTCATCTCTCGCATGACCCTTTCGATGATTGGTTTTAATTGTTATATTTCAGGGATCTACACTTGTTATAGGGGCTGGAGCAGCTGGCCTTGGAGCAGCTTATCTTCTACATTCTCATGGCATAAAGGTAAGTATGGAAGTTTTCTGCTGGACTACACTCAACTCTGCTTAACTGCAACTCCTTGGGATCATGAAAATAGTTGCGATTAACCAGTTACTTTTATGGAGAAATATAGCATTTTGTTATGTTGAAGATGTTGCAGTAAATTGGAGTTGCAGTTGTCTGGGTTACGATTAAGTGGAGTTGACTGTACTTTTCTATGACCTGCATTTTAATCATCTGCAACAGAATTTGCTGGAATTTGCAACACTTCCAATATTGGTCAGAGCCAAAATCACAGCATTTATGACATCAAAACCACAAATTCATAACTTGTTGTTTGGCTGGAGAGAATGCAATCATAACTTTAGAGGGTATTTTCTGAATTATGATGCACCATATTTTGATGATGATATGCCTCGTACATTCCTGAGCAAGGAAAAGCAAGAAAACTACCATAATGTTGAACCCATTGTTAGAAACATATGTAAAAGATAGTGAAGGTTTAAAAAAATCAACACATCAAAGGTTTCAATTGAATTATTGCCCTGTCACAAGAACCCTTATATATAGAAATTGTAATTAAGAACAGGCAGAAGTTACCCCAAAAGCAATGCCTTCTTGACACATTTCTAAAGAAAGCACCTCTTATCCATAATTTGAAAAAAAAAAGTCAATTAGCTAAATATAGTATCATGATTGTGAGGCAAAGAGAATGAAAATGTACAAACATGTCAGTTAGATCTCCTCCTGTATTCTGCAGCAACTGAAAATTTGTCTCTTAAGCACTACATGGAGATGCTTATCGGCTAAAACCCAAGGCTTAA
Source organism: Ellobium chinense (assembly GCA_033807755.1). Classification (NCBI taxonomy): domain Eukaryota; kingdom Metazoa; phylum Mollusca; class Gastropoda; order Ellobiida; family Ellobiidae; genus Ellobium; species Ellobium chinense. The sequence goes on along the minus strand of JAWQUT010000372.1, from coordinate 617,018 downwards.
TATGAGCTCTTTTTACAGCCTGAAATGGTATTATGTTCATTATTACTCCCACTTCTGAATTCTGAAAAACGTGAGGAGGTTGTACACTGAAACCTCGTTATACCGCCAAGTAAGGGGCAAACAGAAAAATGGTGGTATAACGAGAATGGCGGTACAACGAAAATACCATGTAGAACAAGGGAAATAAGTAATTTACCAACATTGGACTGGCTAACATGTCTAAAATGCCTCTGTCTCCTGTAATGATGTCTCTGTAACATGTCTCCCTTATCTCTCCACTAGACATAAACCTTCGTTGTCATTTTGAAGTTTACATTGCCTTCATTTGTATTTTTTGTTGTTGTTGTTGTTGTTGTTGTTGTTGTTTTTTGTGTTTAAGGACGTGAGTAGATTTTAAAACAATAGAGTTAAAAAAACAAGCAAGAACCAAGGATTGGAAGCGTATGTGTCAAGTTGGAGAATGATAAGAAAAGAAGTTGACTACTACACATTACACATCCGGGTCGGAGAATCACATGAGCGCTAGGCCTACGTCATAGATCAATGTGTGCTGTTTGCAACGTGCCCCACGACCGGTGCGAACCAGTTGAAGCATCACCTCGCGCGCACTTACGTTCGTTCGCAAACTCTCTAGGCCTATTGACCCGCCTTTCCCCACTGCATGCCCCATCAGTAGGCCTATCAGATTAGTGTTTGAGTAACAAGCACAGACTGTGGCGCCAAGTGATGTTCCGTCTGTTAGCTGGATTTAGGTAGAGGTGGGGGGTGGGGAGTGGGAGTTAAATTTACGTTGGCGGTATAACGAGCAATATTTACTATACTCAAGTTATGAATGTAACAGTTAAACTGTTGGCGGATGGCGGTATAACGAGATTTTTAGTGACTTTGTATAGGTGTCAGATCCGTTCCACGGCAAAAAGCTGGCGGTATGCGGGAATGGCGGTATAATGGGTGGCGGTATAGCGAGGTTTCACTGTAATTTTAGTTGCATTTATTTTGTCTTTTCCACTGTATCAGGTAACTGTGATAGAAGCAAAGAATCGCCTCGGTGGACGAGTCCAGGATGAGAAAGTGGATGACACAGTCATCTCTACCAGTGGACAGTTACTGAGTGGCTGTTTTAACAACCCCATTGCACTTATTGCCTATCAGGTTTGTAGTTTATTGTCCTGGTGTTGTATTGTCTGCTCTGCAGACCCAGAGATACTTCCAAGAGAACAACCAGACATATGGAACCACAAAGTTCTAATTTTTGTTAAGGAAATTCATGTAATTCACCTCTCTGAATCAGCCAGCCAGGCCAAACAGTTCCGTATTTGCCAGGGTCTCAGAGTGAAGTTTGAAAACCTGAATGGTTGAAAAATGCTTATGGTTACAGGTAAATAAGCTTTATAATTGAAAAATAGAGCTGCACAGTGAATAGTAAGTGGGCCGCTCTGACCTATTTTAGCCATGAGGAGGTCTCAGCTGTTTAGCCACATAAAAAGCTGTTTTCAGCATTTTGGGAAGATTTATGTCCACAGTCTTGCGCACAGCAAGGCGACAGCCAGAAAGGAGAGCCTTAGGTATGTCTCCTGAGATGCCAGGCTTCTGGAAATATTTTATAATTTGAGATTTTGTTGGGGACTATGCCAGATATGGGAATATGTGTCTTATCAGTTAGATATACCAGTTAATGTTTGGTACTTGAACCACATTCACTGAATTCTGCCACACAAATACATTAACAAATTCATAAAGCAACTTCCATATGGAACAGTCCTGTATGTTGATTTTGGTGAGGAAAATTTGGCTGTCAACTGCTGTCATCCCTGTGGTGAATTTGGATCTGTGTTGAGGTACAGTTGAGCACAGAAAACTCGAACACACTAATCTCGAATTCACGGAAATGTCGAACGCTGTTATCGGTCCCTTTCAAATGCCTCTATTTTCTTCTTATTATTAACATGATTTTCTCGAACTCTCAACACGCATTTCTCGAGCGATTTTATCATCATCTACCCAATCTCAAAGCGGCGAAATGACCGATAAAGCCTTTCTTTGTCTGGCGTTGCTCGTCCCAGTGTGGGTGATAAGGGAAAGGTGTGCGGGAGTGCCGTGGTAATGGGCAAGGGATCAAGACAATGCTTTGTGTGGCTCTATTGAATCAGCGGGAGGGGGGTCGTGTAGTGATTGAGCATGCAGAGCGACCTGGCGGGTGGTGGACTAGGTCAACACACGCTGCGATAAATTGCGTCGATCATGACGCGATGCGCACATAGTGACGTGGCGGGGCAATAGGTAATAGCAGACTGCCGCTCCTAATTTCTTTCTTTTCCTCGCATAACGTCGAACACACCAGGATTACACTTACACACGGAAGTTCGATTTACTCTACCGAAATGGGGTGATTTTCGTCTTCTGTTCATTAAATTCAGATAACTTGGATTATATCTGTTAAAGTGTTTGTTTGTCATGATTTAATGTGAAACGTCGGAAACGGGGAAGGGACGTAATTCTAATTATGTACGGATCAGAGCAGATTAGTGTCGTGTGGTTATCTCCCCTTACCAGTCCTGAAAATATTGCCGTCACGGGAATCTCGAATTACGGAAATCTCGAACACTTTTTTCCATCCCGGAGAAATTCGAGTTTTCCGTGCTCGACTGTATGTAGAATTGACAAGAGATAAAAATGACATTTTTTTCCCTCGAATAACGTGTATTTCCTGGGCTTGCAGATACAAGCTGAAAAAGTCTAATTTGGCCAGTTACAGACATTTTCCATATTCGAGGTCAAGTTATGGGATCAGCTCATTATAAGCTTTCTAAATGAATCTCAAAGTAAAACTTTCATTAAACATTTTGTCAAAATTGTGTTTCCATGAAAGGCAGGCATTGAGTTGAAAGAGCAGACTGATGCTTGCCAGCTATTAGACCAGCATGGCAAGCAGATAGAGGACTCTCTAGATCGCAGGATTGAATTCCACTACAACGCCATCCTAGATATCGTCTCAGAGTGGAGGAAATCCAAATCCCTGGATTTGGATGTCCCTTTGATCCGTAAGTATTCAAACTGATATCCTTTATGACTGAGTAAGACTAGAGATAGTTGTTAAGTCACAGAAGACTGGAGAGTTTTATTAAGACATGGCATTACATTCCTAAAATTATACAATTTCCAAGAATATTTACAACATAGAAATGTGAGAAAACTGGAGCAACTTAGTGGATGTGTAGGACATTTATTACTTAGTTAGCGCTCAAGCGTGTGTGAGGAAGATAATGTCTTGGCTCATTATTGGTTCTTGCCTGATGCACGGTAGTGGATGTGTATGCATATCTTCAGTCTTCATTGAGTCCGGCTGTGAATTGCGTGAGGTGTTGTGCGTGTGGCACAGACATCAATATGCTTAGTAATGAAGCATGTTTTCCATCATATGATGTTTTCTGTAAGGTCATTTCGGTTTGTTTTTTTTCTTTTTTTTCTTCCTTTTTTTCTCTTTCTTTGTTTTTTACTGTAAACTTTGTTTTGAATATCTAATATCTTATGGCCTCTCATAAAACTTTAATCTTGTATTTTAAATTGGAGGTGATTATGAAAGATACGATAAAATACCCATTAGATGAACAGTGTTGAATGTTTTGCATTATGATGATGCATTCATCTCCCCATTAGAAATGGCCCTTAGAAAATAACTCGAGTACAAAATTGCCTTCCTTTCCGTCTCCCCACCTCCACATCCAATCCTTTATGGAAAAAATGACACTACTGATATTTATACTGTATATAACATTTGTCATTCGTAAACATAAAATAAAATCCATGCAAACCTTGCTCAGTCATGAAATCACATTAAATATTTCATTTAGGAATCAGATGCAACAAATTTCAAACTATGAACGGTAGCTTGATGTTGAGGAAAACAAAGTTAAGAAACTTTATAGTCTTCTTCCAGGAACCAGGATGTATGCAGAAAGAAGTAACCTATTTTTATCATGAAATTTCTCACTTGTAAATTTGATCCTTAATGCATTATATTTATGTTATTTTATCTTCTCTTTGTTATATTGCAGATAAATTTAAAGAATTTCATGAGGAGTTTGTCAATGAAACTCAGGGTTATTTCTCAGAAGTAAGTCACATTTTGTCATTTGCTGCCATTATTTTGCTCGTGTCCACTGCTGTGATTACCTGTGGCTTTCATTTGTAACTGGTAGATTCCTGTTCATTCTTTCTTTGTTTTCTTTTAGCACTTGGCTTTTCAAAGATACCCTCTTGTACACTATGTTTTGAAGGGTTGCCACAGACTTGGAAAATGTGGAAAATAAAATATAGAAAATTGTCATTGGTCCTTCCAGGCCTGGAAAAAATAACTGGAATCAGCAAAAGTGGCCATCTCTCAGGAAAAAATCGTGGAAAATTTGAGAAATTGAAATAATGGTTTGGTAAAATTTGAGAAATTGTATTGGTGGACCAATGTTTTAGAACCACCCATCCATGCATAGACGAGAAAACCTTTCTAACACTAAAAAAAATTCATTAGACTATAAAATAGTTGTGTGTTGGTTTTAATTGCATTCTTATGATGGAAAAACAAAATTAGACCCCTGAAAATATCATGGAAAAGTCATGGAAGAAAAGAATGTAATATTATGTGGCAAACCCTTTTTCACATCTGTAGGAACAAGTTTGAGCCTTGATTACTACGTCAATTTTTTTTTTTTTTTTTGGTGTATGTATGTTGTCTGTTGTTGCTGTCTAAAATGTTTCAAGATTATGTTGGATTTGAAAATGTGGCAGTTTGCTTGTATTCTATAGCACGCAGTTATTCTTTTTCTCTACTGTCACACCTGTAAACTCCTGTACTTATGTTACAGTGGTGCAGGTTTTATGCATGATATTGATGAAATAAAAGATGGTAGTGCTGTGGTGATTGTGTTGAAGTTTGTCACAAGAGGATATCTGGATTCCCAGCATTTAGGAAAATCAGCAAGTAGAAAAACAATCTTCCCTATAAGGAAAATGCCAATGATTAGAGACATTATTGTGGAAAATCAGACAACTCTTCAAATGATTAAGTTGATTGGCACAAATGACAAAATAGGAATGCAAATGGAAACAAGGATTATATCAGAGATTCTGTATTCACTTCTGATCAATTATTATTGCACAGTGCCAAATATCTTTATATTGACTGCCTATTTCAGTGACTCCATGCAGTGTTAGAATTATGTCAGTACTCATATTTTCATGATAGTTCATATAGACACACTTTCAGACATGATGGAGACTTTGATAAATAAAAATTAATTTAAAATCAGAGAAAATAGTTTTGAAGAATTGCTGGGAACCCGGAATAGTTGACATTTGTTGACAGGGATGGCAGAATGCTAAAAATTTTCAGAAAACTAAAAATCAGGCATTCTAACAAGCAGTTGTAAAAATATGACAAAGCATTTTCCATATTGAAAATAGACGACTTGTATGATGATCTTGGCATCTGAAACTTTTGCCATTAGCTGCTGCCATCCCTGTGATTAAGGGCTCCAGAATTTTCAATTCTCTTTATACTGTAGATCTCCTCTTTGGTTTGAATTTCTGTTTGCAAAGTACCAGGAGAATTATGACCGCACTTTCTTTTCTGTAGACCTGGCCTGTTTGCCTTAGGTTGCTTGGGTGCTTTTGCTGTGCTTTGTGTGTCTAACTCTGAACCTTGCCCGCATCCAAAGGGTTTGTTTTCACAGGAGGAAGAACGAATGATGGACTTCCACCTGAGCAATCTGGAGTATGCCTGCGGCTGTTCCCTCAGTCAGATCTCCTCACTTCACTGGGACCAGAATGAAGAGATGCCGCAGTTTGGAGGGACTCACATGGTGTTGCCTGAGGGTTACAGTTCAATACTCACCACACTGGCGGAGGGATTAGATGTGAGATTGAACAGTCAGGTAACTTGTTGTCACTGCTGATGGCGCTGGACATCGCTATACTGTAACAATTATGGATGAGGTTTGGCCACTTTTTTCGTTTAGCACCTTTTTTCAAAAATATAGATGAAAATTTCCAGGTTGTTAAATTAACAAATGAGAAAAGAAGAAAGGACTTTAATAGGAGAGGATGATGTTGTAGCATATTGTTAGTTCTTGGCTGATGCACAATTGGGGATATGTTTACACCTGTCCACATCTCAGTAAATTTAATAGCCCCTGAATTTTATATTTTCACCATTAGCCCCTTAAAAAGTCATTTAAATTCAAAGTTTGCCCATTTGGAGAAAGTACATCATCAAAAAAAGGTAAGCGATGTTGGCATTACGGACCATTCATGATTTGGTCTGTATTCTGGAAATGGAAATATGTTACACTATTTAGGTTCTTAAATTTCTTTTTCAGAGATTTTTTTAAAAAGACTTTAAATTCTGTTGCTGGAAGTGAGCAAGAGTTCTAAGCATTTATCCAAGCATCTGCAGTGTGATATAAGTGGGAGTGAGACCATCTAGCAAATCAGTCACACTTGTGACACCGGACCAATCACAATTGTGACACTGGGCCATTTCAAACACTGGTTTTAATCATTATATTTGAAGTTTCATTCCATGTAATGTTTCAGGTGACAGAACTGGACTACTCGGGACCAAAAGTTGTTGTGAAAACAGACAGTGAAACTTTTTCAGCTGATAAGGTATCAAAGCTCAGCACTGTGTACATTTTAACTCTAGCTGAAGAAAAATTCAGGGGATTGCTATTTGTTTGTCCTACCCCTAAGCAAATGAATCACATTTTTACATAAACATTTATTTCAGATGTTTTGGTATGGTTAAATGATAACTTTCAAAATCAAATTATACGCTATTGTTTACCCCAAAGGATGAACAGTTAAAATCTCCCGTTTAGACTCTCCAATGTTTTCTGAAATACCCAAATTTGTTTTAAGAACAATGTGAAAAAAACTGTTTTATTCCAATAATAACTATAATAATAATCTCATATCCAGGCTAATGCCCTCGCATGCGACTTTTCACTATTATTACCCCGGCAGGCCTGATCACTCTAGGACTTTCTCGACTCCCTGGGGAGCATATAGTGCCGCTGCCATTTATAGGCGCTGATCACTAGCATTCTGCCAATATCTTCCACTGCCTATAGCCAGGTACCCATTTTACATACGGGTGGGCTGAAACGTTGCAGTGCATTGTTGTAAATAGAATCTGGTCCCACATTTGTAAATTTTGGTTTTAAGGATATTATTTGTGTTGTTTCAAGTGAAACTGTCATTTCAAGGTCTCAATAATTAGATTCCATCATGTTTTAATCGTGGCCATGGTATATTATTACAGGTGATAGTCACACTGCCTTTGGCTGTTCTCAAGGGAGAAAGTGTTGTATTCACACCAGCCCTTCCTGAGTCAAAATGTAAAGCAATAACTTCTCTAGGAGCTGGACTCGTAGAAAAGGTTGGTTGTTTGGTCTTAGGTGGTTTCTTTGCCGACAGTGCAGTGTCAGTGATCAAGTCCAAAGTCTGACCAGGGGTTACTGGGCATCATGCCAAATTGTATTACCTATTTTTAGTGGGCATAGTTGTGGTGTTAAGTTATTGCATGAGACGTTACCAAATATCTGCATGGTAGTTGCTTAAAATCATAATGTACAGCAAAAAATTTTGACTCTTGTGTTTTGCATGAATTTCAAATACTGTGGAAGTGACTTGTTTTCTGAAGGATCTAATTTTCATGAATTTTGTGAGGTGAACTTGACTTGCAAAAATTACTTCCTCTGTGAAAAAAAAGTTCAGTTTAAAATTTTTCAAAGGGCAATAAACAATGCGCAACTGACTTGAACATGAGAACATGAGAACCATAGCTACTGGAAAGTATGACAGTTTTTTTAATTGTTTGGATTAATCAGCTGGTCTTTAGTGTTAGCCTGGCCCATTCTAGCAGCAGTCCTAGAGAGATGCACCAGGTTACTTTAAGACTTCTGCGAATATTATAATAGAGTAATTAGATCCATGTTAAATGCTATTTCTTACTTTCTGCAGAAATTAGATCTCCACAATAAAAACACTTTCTAAAATACATATGATATATGTGGAGAATGTAATTCTAGATGGTGGATGTTATTTGCTTGGGATTTGAGCTGGGGAGATCATTGTTATTTTGTGAATCAGTCGCACTCCACAGTGTGATTTCATTATTGTCCACAGGTTTTGCTTCAGTTTGATCAAAACTTCTGGTCAGAAAAGGTGAAAGGCCAAAAGGTGTTCGGTCACGTTCCAACATCAGAGGCTCAGCGAGGACTCTGTAGTGTGTTTTATCATACACCTTGCACCAAGGTGAGTTTGCTGTAATTTATAGGGCTTACTCAGGTCTCAGAACCTCCAGTTTTCTTGACCACAGGAACGGTTTGGGAAAATGTACAGTCAAACTTTTTAATAATTATAATAGGTCACTCTCAGTTATTATGCCTGCACGGTCATCCAAGCATCACAAATCCAGCAATCATTACGTCTCCATCCCATTTTTCCATTGTCAGAGAAATACAATATAGTGCGTTGTACTGGCTTCTATTGACTGATGCATCTTTTACTTTTTACTTCAAAGGAGAGATGATGAAACATTAATTTGGAGTCCCATCAGGTAGAGATCGCTCCCTTTTAAATTTCACATCAATAAGATGTTCATAATTAATTCTTGTAATTGCAGTCGGAGAAACATATTCTCACCACCTACCTAGTTGGCAAAGGTCTGTCACAGATGGAGGGCAAGTCAGATGAAGAAGTTGTCCAAGCTTGCCTACAAATTCTGAAAAGAATATTTCCAGACAAGGTCTGTACATACCAAGTCAATTTTTTCCTGAATTCTCATCCTCACCCTTTATTTACTTTTTAATTATCCTTGGTAAGGCAAGACAGTGTAGGAGCCCGTCAAAAGTTAAATGAAATGAGCTAAGAATTTTATTTGCTATGAAAACGGAACAAGAAATTATAAAATGCCCAAATTTTTGGACAATAGTCCTTCGTCAGGGGCAAAAAATTGAAAATATAAGATGGTATTCACCCTGTTATTCATTGGTTAATGTTTTCACTGGCAAATTTCTGAAATTATAGGAGAAAGGCTGTTTATGCCAGAATCATGGGTTTTCAGGAGACCAAAAATCTCTCACATTGCACTTCTTTTTATCAAGTAATCATTGTTGTTACATGATGCTGTCAAATATCTTGGAAACTATAAGGTTATGAGAGAATAACCCAGATGGATAGACAGAGAATATTAAGCTCCAGCAAAAGGTGATTTTTATCAAATTTGGCACATATGACATATGATCTTTTTCCTCATCTCAAGTGCAGTAGAAGTAGTTTTGAGAAGTTTGCAAATGTATTGTGATTGCGAGGGTTGTGATAAAAGGTGTCATTATGAGTTTGAAGTATTTCTCAGATCATATTGTCATTAACAAACTAAATTTTTCTGTTCCTTATATCTTTGTACACCAATACATTAATATTTTAATTACCAGCCTGAACACCCTTTTTGTTATTCTGGATACTTACCGTAGAGATGTTGTGAGCAGCTGAATCATTACAGTGTTAAACTTTTGCAAATCTTTTGCAATATGGTCAAATGATTGCAGCATTGAACTCAAGATCAAAGAGGTCATGGGTTTGATTCTCACCATGCTATATTTCATTTACAATTTCAACAGTCGACATTGTCTCTAAGATTTTCACTCAGCTGTGGATACTGGAGGATACTGTTCAAATACTGATACTTCACAGGGAGTTTAGAAAGCTGTTGAATGATTTGTTCTGCTGGGGTAGGCATACCCCATGGTCATTCTGGCTATTGATCTAAAACTGTATAGACACTAATATCACTGTCATTATTACTTTGATATGTTTGCTTGAACTTTCCCAGGAAATCCCTGACCCAGTTTGGAGCCTTGTGACCCACTGGCGTGATGACCTCCACACAGGCATGGCATATAGCTACATCCCAGTGGGTACAGATGGCACAGCCTATGATGTGCTGGCAGAGGACGTGGAGGAGAAACTCTACTTTGCTGGGGAGGTGAGGAATAGATAGTATTCTCGCCAGGGGTCCTGGATTTCATAGGGCCATCCTATGGTAGGGTTGTTGTAAAAGGGACTCGTGAAATTGTGTAGAAATAAGTTTTAAATAAAATCCACTGTTTATAGGAGACCAAGGGAGACACCTTCAGGGATGGCAGAAGGCCAGAAAGTTTTGGAAAACTGAAAATGAGATCTGGAAATTGGGTACTTTAACAAGCAAATGCATAGAAATTGCAAAATAACAAAATAGCTTCCTTAAAGAGCACAGTTGATCTTGTTTTTCTGAAAATTTTGCCATCAGTTGCTGCCATGCTTGAGTTTATTACAGTCTTTTGATAGCACCAGCCTGTCATTTTGTCAAGGGTAATCTTGTTTTCTTGTAGATTCCCAATTTAGATCTAATATGGGAATCAAGCTTAGCAGGCCTTGTTAAAAGTGTGTCACATGCTGTGCCTTCTCAGTCCTGTGTACTTTGCTATCTTGGATTTGTGTCATAACTGTAATACCTTGCACATCTGTAGCCTGCCTTATATCATTGTCTCAGTTCAATAATCCTGTATCAACTTCTGTTTTCTTTGGAACATACAGCATTATTGTACCAACACAACAGTAATTATGTTTGTTGATCATTTGTGGCGTAATTGGAATGGTCAGCTTGTTGACAGGTCTGGATGGAGAAACTGAATGAAGTATATTTTCCATCAGATTTTGACTCTTCCTTCCCCATTTATCTTTCTTTTTTCTGATTTGTTCATTGTCCTTCTAGGATCTCATTCATTCATTCATTCATTTGTCCATCTGCAGAGCTGCCAACCGTCCCGATAAAATCTGGACCGTCCCGATTTTGCATTTTGCATTTTGCCCCAGCCGGGTTGGGCGAGCGCTGATTGCTGTTTTTACTTTGCTGTTCCGGTAGTTTGTTGCTTTTTTTTCTCCCCGCAGTCGGTCTGTATTTAATGTCGGAGTCACGCGTTATGCTTCCGGTAGGTCGTCTGCGGCAGGTCATTTCCGGTATATTGAACGTTTGCGCCACACCCGCGAGGTTTGGAGATGAGGTGTCCCTACTCCAGATTTCATTTGGTTGGCAGGTCTGCGTCTGGTCATCCAGCTAGACATTGTCATCTGAATATTGTCTCTCTCCTGCCTGGAGATCATGTGTATAGACTCCATTTAAATTTTTCTGTTACTTCTTTGTATGTGGTTTCATCTGAGAGTCTAGGAAAATAAATAAATACATACACAAGAATCAAAGACACAAATTACTGACACATATTTCTTTTACTTTTTAATAATGTCCAAATAGTAAAAATCTGTGCATGTGAAATGCATACTTTGTAATGGGATAAACTTAGTAGTTCACTCAAGCTGCACATGTCAGGAATGAAATAAGAGGTGGTTCAGAAAATAAATACTCCCTGTCTGTTAACATGATGAAGGGGCAATATCCAGGGATCCTCATACCTAATGCCTGATTTGAGGTTAGGGAAGAAAAAGTACCCCCAACGTTATTGTCTAGGAACTCTCTCATGTGCGCTTTCTCTTTCCTGTTCCAGGCCCTTGAGGTAAATGTATTATCACGGTTCTGCTGTATTTTTTTGTTTCAGGCCACAAATAGACAGTTCCCACAGACTGTGACTGGAGCTTATCTGAGTGGCGTGAGAGAGGCAAGAAAGATTCTTGATGCATTTTCATAGCAGAGAGATGCACAGAGAAGGACCAGAAGAGAACTTTGACAGTGGGAAGGAAGAGAAATAGAGAACAAAAAAACTTGAAAGACAAGTCCAACTAAGAGGAGTGAAATTCAAGAAATCAAAAAAAGGAGGAAAGACAATAAGTGACAAGATGATTCCAAGGAGAGAAGAGGAAATTTAAAAGAACTTATGAAGACTGAATAGAGGAAGTGTGAGAATGAAGGAAGAAAATATGAGAGAGGATAGGAAAAAATGAATAAAGAAACAGTGGTAGAAGGTAGGAAGAAATGGATGAAGAAACAATGAGAGAGAGTGGGAAGACATGAATGAGAAACAGTAGGACCTTGTGACTTTGTACTAGATGTGCTTGAAAAACCCACCTACAGTAATTTTATGAGCCTGAGGCCCTATATGCAAAAAGCATCATTCCTTTCAGATTTGACAAGGGAAATACATCACCATAACATCACCACAATAGAGCATCGTTTTGCACTTTGGCATGCAATCTTTCATGTCAAATTCAAGGCAAGGTGGGTCAGAGTTGCACAGCAAGGTATGTTCGAGGCAACTCTGCTGCAGCTCTCTTTGGATTTGACATGGCAAAGAGTAAATCAACCATTAGTTAAAGTGATGTATTTCCCTTGTTCTATGACCATGGGAAAGCAGTTCATATACTTCACTGAATATCTTACATATTGAGGGGTGCCTGTGCAAAGAGTTAGGAGAAATAAGGTCTTTGTGCAGGCACCTCTCGATATGTGAACTTATATATATTATTTGCCCCCAATTCATAGTGCTCTACTGTGGTAGAACTATGGCCATAGTGGGAGTTGGAAATGTGCAAGAAATGATAATACTGTGTAACACCCGACAGAATGGAAGTGAAGAAGACAAAAACAGGAAAATTTGTGTGAGTGATCACAGAGCATATGCCTGGAGAGAGTGAGAGAGACCTTTCACAAAGGATATACTGGTTCTGGTTGCACTATGTTGCTGGCATTGAAAGAAACATAGAGACACTGAAGGGTTGACAGTAATGGTTGAATGGGGATGACTACAGAGGCTGATATGGTCACCTAAGGGTCAGTTTGGTGTAAGATTTTGGAAATTCTGCAGTAGAAGGAAAAAACAGGTGGAATACCTGATTGACATATGTGACGCACTTCTGTTTGTTGTATGGAAACTATTGCTTGGATAAAAGTTTGAGAATGATGAAATTAAAAGAAAATTCCATGCCAAAATTATGATATACAAAACTGTTTCCTTGGTAGAAATATGCAAAGGGCAGAATTAAGCCCTTTGCATCATGTAGGCCCTAAATGTATGTTCTGATCTTTGAGCTAAACAGTAATGCATGTTCTGAAAGTAGCATTCCCCTGTTTTACCAGGTATTTTTTTTCCTGTGTATTGGAGCATAATGTAGCTATAATTTGCTTTAAGCACCATAAAATCCCAACTCTAACCTGCATTCTGCAAACAGGTCAGTGAGTTTGTGTTAGTTTGGTGACATCAATACTTGAAAACATGATATAGTGAAGGATTTGAAGGACCAGGATGAGAAAGAGTCAAGAAAGAATGAAAGAGAGAAGGTATGAGAGGATGAGAGCTGTGACAAGGCTAACAAGGCAGCTGATGAACAAAACGGGTACGAAAATATCACTGTGTTAACAAAGGGGCCTGTTTCTGTTTTTTGGGTTCTTTCATTATCAAGAGAGGTTTAAACAAACACGGGCATATTTGTATTTATGAAATGAACAACACAGAACCATTCTGGTATTATTGCACTGTGATTCTACATTTCTTTTTAAAATCTCATGTTCACTATTGGGTTTGATGTCACAAAAGTTCTGTGTTTGCCTAAATCTGAGATAGGCTTTTTTGTTAGCACACTGGAGACTGCTTAGAGTGTGAAATCAAACTGTCTCACAATTTTGTCAAAAACAGAAGCCGGGCTCTTTTGCTTTCTAGTAAAAATCATTTCATTAAAATTCAGTGTCTGATAACATGGTCTAGCATTCTCAGTCTGAAGGATGATGGCGTTTCCAGACATCTGTTGCATTGAGATGTTTGATTTCTGCTTTGAGCAGTTTATGCGGTGATCATATATATACATATATTTACATACTAAGCATGTGTCAAGTGAGGTTGGTAACATTTATCAGTAATGTTGTTGTCCATTATACTGATTCTAGGATGAATTTTGGTCTCCACCACGTGGAAAGTGCGCAGCAAGCTGTCCTTAACCTGTGCCGCGGTGATCGAGTCTTATACGACCCGGGGGCATCTTCAAATAGGTGTAATTCTGTTAAAAATCACTTCTTGGATCTGAAATTTGGTGACTTTTCCAAAAAATCAGTTTCCTCATGATCTACCAAAAATCAATCAATTCCACCTATAAGTTAATGAGTGACCACCACTTTCTGACCACAACGTCTCATATTGTCGGTAGGGTCATATAAAACCCAATCACCATTATAGAGCTGCTGGTGATCGGGTCGTATAAGACCCGATCACTTTTAAGAGCAACTGATGGTTGAGATTTTCTTGTTGTTGCTGCTAAAGTCGTTTAACAGCAAATTCAGAAAATTCCATACCTCTGACTATTATGAGACGTAGGTGAGGGCTTCCATTATTATTTTTACTTCAGGGGTTCTAATATTATATTGGCTTTCAATACACATTGTTAATGCGCTACTTAACAACATCATTTTTAACTGCTTCTTGCTCTGGCAAAATTGTTGGCCTCAAAATTTTGATTCACACAATGGAGGGTGATGGCAGAAGAGAAAACATTTTAACAGTTATTAGGAAGGTCATATCATAGATGAAATCGATGGTCAGGAAAAAAATCATCTTATGGCCAGGACACAGAGTTCGAAGTAGATGAAGATGAGATGCTGTAATAGAAGATTTGTCACTAAAAAAGGTGTTCGTGAACACGGAGAGGACCACCATAGGTTCAAAGCTTGTTCATTCTTATAAATGCCATAAGGTTCAAGGGATTTGAGGGTTTAAGTTAGACTATGTGTTAGTTAAGTGATATGTTGTCCTCCAGCAACATAATTAATGAATGATCATAGATCTGTTACAAAAATGTATACCCATCAAACTACCCACATGAATAAGGACTGGGGATCTTATAACCCACAGATTAATCTTACATAATAAAAGTATTCGAATACTAGGTTCGTGGGTATGCTCATGTAGGCTACATGCTAACTGTCATCGTATTGATAGAAGGCGTAAACTGGTTACTGAGTTGCAGAACTGACATCTTTGCACTCTGGGCAGATCCATATGTGCTCAAACCTCGGCAGCAAAAGACTTACAGTGATGCCGATGGTGTCGATCGCCCTTTGTGTACCTTCCTGTCCCTTTCTCGCTGTAGCCGTTCCTTTTTACCTGGCCCTCTTGTAATCACAAATTCTTGTAGCCTGAGGGCCACAGCCTCTTTGAATGATATGTCTGTGAATCACGTGATTTTTCAGTGACTTAAGTATGTCTGCCTTATCCATCCATAATGTCCCCCCCCACCCCACAGGGGCATCAGCCGCCAGCCGATCAGTTCTTTTATTATCCTGGACCCCAGCATGTCCTGGACAATAGATCCTTGTGGTTCCGTGAAACCTAGAGGTCATCAGATAGTCCATCCACTCATGCTGCAACCATCATTTTAGGACCTAAAGGAGCATGAATTGTCACAAAGACTGCCTTTGCTACTATGGTCCCAGCGAACCACTTCAGAGACACGGTGACTGCCTCCACCTTTCTTTTCATTTTGGAAGAAGTTGTTGATTATTCTTCACTCTACCTGGTTTCTCACTGAGATGCACTATCCTGATTTCTTGCCATGCAGCACAGACCCATCACTGAACACAATAGCATCGTCTTCTCTCGAGTTATCAGCAATCAGTTGTTTAATCTCGAGGTTGACTCTCCCAGGGACCCACTTCCTGCATTTCCTGCCAAGGATGATGATTACTTTCTGGAAGTCAGTCATGCACTATCCAGAGTTGACCTAGTCCTCTCCCATGACTAAGTCTTTCCCTGAGGGGACCAGAGCAGTAGTATATTTCTGCTCAGTAGTGTTTTTCTACTTGTGCCATCCATGACATCATCTCTTAAATCCTGTGCTGTTGATGTCAGCAGTGTTTTCATATAGTGGATGTCTCTTGTCCTCCACTACTCACAATTAGCCTTGACCTTGGCAAGCAATTCTAGATTTTATTGACATGAGTATGTGTCTTATTGTCGCAAAAAGGGCTTCTCTATTCTCTAATGCACCCTACATGATGTGCATACCTTCATTCTGGATATATTCCAGTCGATCACACTGTGGTGACAGCGTGAGGATTCCAAGGCCATAACTGACCAATGCTAAGACCAACTGATGGTGCAGAAGAGCCAGTCGTCTCTATTCCAGGTTCACAGCTGCTGTTGATTTTAGCATTGCCATACCTCGTTTGCATCTCTGAATTATTTACTCTCCGTGGTGCCTATACAAACACGCTGCAATCAAAGGTCACCCATTTTCTATGTTATGTCCCTGGAAGGTGATGACGGGGAGATCAACGAAGACTATGTGATTTTTAAAGAGCTGACCTTTTGCGGGCTGTCTTGTGAGCTAGATTCATCTCTCCACTAAGCGATGGTTTGCATCGTTTCGTGAATGCTTGTGATCATCTCCCGCCCATCAGGGTCAGTCTTATATATGAGAATATCATCTACAAACTTAATGTCTTTCCTGGACCATTACATTGAATCCTTGTCACCTTAGCAGTGTAGATGTGGAATAGCACAGGTGAAAGAGGATATCCCTGAGGCAATTTTATGGGTGTTCAGACGTCCATGATCCAATAGAAGAGGGACTTTTGTCTCCATCAGAGCAGCTGCGACCCAGTTCACAAGCCAGTCCTCATATATTGATATTGCAGTCTATCAAGAATGAAGTCCACTTTTTTGTAAGTATCCTCCAGGTCGATGGCCCCAGGCGTAAACAGTTAACTGAGAACAAAACATGGGCCTATCTACAATAATTTAAACTTACAATAGGACAAATGATAAGTGATCTAAAGATTACTCAACCTTCTTCCTCCAAAAAAGGACAACATAACATTAAACTTTGCTAGCCTAGATGCAGCTATAATTTTACCCAGTAGTCTAAAAGGCTCGAAATAACTACGGTGTGTGCTCAGCTTATGGTTTTGTAGACAACACACTCGGATTTTATAAGACCTGATTGCCATTTCCTCAAAAAAGTTATCGGGTCATATAAGACCCGATCACCAGTGGCTCTATGTGGGTGATCAGGTCTTATAAGACGCGATCACCAGAGTAAGCAACTAAAGTCGATCACTGATGCACAGGTTAACAGTAAAACATTTTCTGTCTTTAGTGTTTATAGATGCAAATTCTTGCGAAGTTCCATTTTTAAGAAAATTTTATGCTGTTTCTACCCACCTAAACGTCTGTGTTCACATAAACTGTGCATTGATTAAAAACATTAATTAAGCCTGTACAAACTAAAATTTACTTTCATATTGATTGTTTGAAAGTGCTCAGGCTGTAGGAAATTCTTGGACAAGTTTTGGAAGTCAATGGAAATAAAAGTTCTCTCTCAATAGTCTGAGCAAAAATAGTCTGAGCAATTTTTAAGCTGAATTGGCATCGCTGAAACTTTGGAGAGCAATGAAATATGATTGTGTAGTAATAATGATGAAATTTTTATCACAATTTGTGCTTTTTGTATGTGTTAGATGTTTATTACTATGCCATTTCTTCCTAACAACAGGAATTTATTGTACATTAATGTACTTTTTATTCTCTGTGTCAGAGAGAGCGGTAATGTTTGATTTAATCCTAATTTTTATACTATTCTTATAGAAGATTTAGTGCCTGTATTGGTTTAAGTTCGATCTGGAGCAAGTTTCTGATTCAAGCAATGTTTCTTCTAAGCATCTTATCATGATCTCATGTGAATTCTGCAGTATTCATATCTCAGCTATGCAAAGCCAGAATAGTCTATGCTATTTTCACACTTATCAGAGATAACCAGTTTATACAATTCTTTGGTGTCTTAAAGCATTTATGTACTGTTCTGTCCTTGAGCTAGAATCTACAAAGTCAAATGTATTGATGTTTCTTGTGTGTATGGTATTTGTGACACTTTGTGTATACAATTGATCTATAATATTTTACGTTTACACCAGTGCTTTGGTTGGACGCAGAGCAAGAACTTTTGATTTGTCGTAGATACGACTCTTTTGAGGCATATTTGCACAATTTATAAAACCTTATTTGATAATAATCACTGCAAATACCCTTTAAAATATGCTTACAACAGAATTGCACACACAAAGCTAGTAGTCCTAGTACAACAAAACAGTCTTCAAGTTCTAATGTGCTAAGATGAATACATCAATCCCATGGATATTGTTTAATATGCTTGCTACAAAGCAGTTTGGGTCTTTGGATGTGTGCATTTGTAGGTTCTGCAAGCAGAGAATACAGGTATTGTATACTGCATTTGTATGCCTCTATACATGTGCATATAAACACTGCTGCTGTAATTGTCATTACTGCAAGGTCCTATGCAGGCCACAGGAGTA